>LUCH01000914.1:52978-94636 GCA_013368495.1 Paragonimus heterotremus | reverse complement strand
TGTCCGAGTTGTCTGTGAAGTGAGTGCACTTAATGATGAGGGGCAGCGAGAGTCGTGAGGAAGCTGTCTTGCTGATGACGCCTTACTTTCACCTACAGTTCGGTTGTTTGTTTGCAAGGTGTAGGCGCCTTGTTGTGTTTGAATATTGGCGTAGTTATTTTCAGTAGTTAGATCCATTTCCCTCCTTTTTCTACTCTCCTCTCATATAGGTTTTTCTCTCTTATTTTCCCTCGTGATTGTGTGGCAGTTAAGCATCATTGTGGACCTCTGATGTATTGCTGTCTATAATGATGATGATTATGATGACATGAGAGAGAATAGAAGTGAATGTCGCCTGCATCATGAACTTCTGTTCTCCACGATTTAAGTTATCTTCTATTCGTATCTTCCTCTTTTTCGTTCAGCCTCATCCATATTTTTTCGTTTTGTATGTCGTGGTATGTATATCACTTTTTGTAGCTAACCGTGTTAAATATTCTCACAGTAGAGCCCTCGAAAATCCTGCTAACGAATTACAACTATAGCTTTCATGTTTATAATGATACCAACAACCACAACGTTTGTGGAAGTGAGAAATAATTTGCATCCACTATGTACAATTAGAAAACAAACTCTGAGGTCCGGTAACACTTATTACACATCCCTTTTAACTGTTTCAATGTCATTAGTTTCCGTTTCTTCGCCGAATCTCGTAACACATATTTCACTCTTTACACTTCGAACATTCGTTTGTTGCACAACTGGAACCGATGTATTTTTTTCATCATCTCCGTTATCGTTTGGTGACATTTCTGTTTCCATTCGGTTAGTGCGTACCGCAATGACAGATTATTTTAAACGCAAATTATTTCAAACGTATTTTAAAAGTAGCGGTTGACATCATTTCTGTTGCTTGTTAACTTCAGTGATGCTGTTCCCCACTTTGTCCTCCTGCGGTCGAAGACCACACTTTTGCTAACAGCGCTTTATTGTGTACCTTGACAGATCTTTTCGTGTGGAGATTATCTTCTCACTCAGTTGCATCAAGCTCAGTCAGGCGTTCTTTTTACAGCTCACTTCCAACCTTTCAGTTTAATTTAAGACAGAAAATGAAATCGTTGATCGGTCGGCCAGTTCACAAGATTTGTAGCTAGTTTCATACATTGTAACGAACATTCCCAATTCGAAATTCATAGCTTAAAATGGGTTAACCAGGTGGATACGAACAAAAGTATAGACTAGTAGACAGTCATCAAAACGTGGAAACAGCCTAAGCCATTGAAAATGGAATTAGGTCAGCTGATGTGATGTGTTCATTACAAAGAGGGCTGACCACACTTGTTTTTATTGGGATTATTGAGTACTGTGTCATTGTCCTACGATTTCAGTGGAGATTGTGCTATTCCTGTAAAAACATTGCTTACGAAAACTGTTGATCGAGATTCGTTATATATAGCACGGATGCAGACAGACAGCAAGTATTAGTGGAAGTGGACTTGTTTTGTTTACTTCCACTACTGATGAGTAGTCCGGGATTTTAATTGTAGCAAATTAAAGGACATTCGTGTTTGTTTATGGCTTTCGCCTTCACACGAACTTTTCTGAAAGGATGATTACGAAGAAGCTGCCTGGGAACGCTTCCCGCTCTTGCGAAAAAAGAACTCACTGATTGTGCACGTCCTTGTTCAGACGTAAGGTCGAATCCCAATTATTGCCTTCGTCTATGATGGACCTATTATCATACACTCAGTTGACCGTACATTGGGCGTGGTCAAATCGTTACATCGAAAGATTAACTCATAATCGTTCGTGAGTTCCGTTAGGATTGTTCACTCGCCTGAAGGAATACAGTTTTATAAATGTGGTTAACCTTCCTTGGCCGAAATCTTCACAGCGATACCCAACTTGTATTTGATTTCTTGTCCATCTGCGTCTTACCGGTTGCAAGGTAAATAAGATTATCCCGCAAATTTTTTTTCCTCTCCTGGTTGATCTCAATTGGTTATTCAAATGTTTACATTTACTTTCTGTTCCATTCTTTCACTCTCGTTCTTTTTGTGTATCACAGTCTCTCAATATGGATCATAATCAGGTAACGAAAATTCCCTTCGGAATATTTTCCCGGGCTTCTCATTTAACTAAATTGAACATGAAGGACAATCAGTTGACCTCATTACCTCCCGGTAAGTATTTTTTTTATTATATGGTTTTTGGTTGTGAAACGTTGCAATCTGTTTAGTTGGACTGTAATTAGATCTGGTTTTTGCGAAGGAAAGAATACGTGGTAGACCTAATTTTTGCCTAATACCGACGTATATCTATGTGAGTTGGAGCTTATGGGATCGATGTTCGGCATTGTCTCCTTTATTATTCCTACTCTTTACCCTCGCCATGGATGACATCTTAAGAATGTCACTGGAACGTTACTTATATTGTGCCTCTGAATAAATCATCCCCCAACCTGTTACATTTCACAGATACCTCATATCACACCAACCCAGGTTAGCGGTAACCGCTAGTCAAATCCAAGCCGGCTAGGCTATGCCGACTGGCTTGAATCATTGTTCTTTCGATGGCGTGTGTGTCAGTAGGTAGTTTACGAAGTTTATCTGATTGTTACAACTCGTTAAGCAAGACTGTTTTGGAGACCGTTAGTCATCTGTAAATGTAGTCATTTTGTCAACTTTTTTCTCTGCCTTTCACAATTCGTTTATTGCAGATGTAAAAAGTTGGGTAAATTTGGTCGAACTCAATCTTGGTACAAATCAGCTGACTAAACTACCGGACGACATTGAACATCTAATCAACTTGGTTGTTCTGATTTTGAGCAACAACCAATTAAAAGTAGGTCCGCGTTTCATTGATTATTGCCCGACATTTGAACCCTGTACTATTTCAATGCGTTTTAATGGTTTCTTTTGCTTGTAACCAATTGCGGGGAGATGACATGAACTCGAATCCCAAGCGAGCACATTTTTCACGCGGAGATCCGATTTTCGAATGGGTTCGGTTGACACCTTCGTGCGTATCGTCACAGCTAGCCGATCCATCAGTCAACGTGCACGCTTGGAGTGTGGGAACATGCGTCCGTGTTATGTCCCGAGTCAAATGGGTGATTATTAAGTCGTTTTGCATTCCTGGTGGGGGCATGACAGTTCTGCCGCTGAGTTCAATGTAAATTTTTGCGTTTTCGATTACTGCCTGTATATTTTTCTTTTACGACATTTCTGTGTGACTTCAGCGTCTACCATCGACCATTCAAGAGCTGGGAAAATTACAAACTTTGGATTTGGAGGAAAACCATTTAGAATGTTTGCCACCTGAAATTGGTGAGTAAATGTGCTTCATCAAACTTAATCGATCTCACAAGCTGTCACCATACCGTATTCTTTCATTTTTCATTATTTTCTCAGCATGCTACGTTTTTTCTTAGCGGCTTAAACGAAATTGATCAGACATATTTGCAGGTTGTTGTGATTTTGTCTAGTTGGAGTTTTCTTTACGGAACCGAGTTTTCTGTTGCCGAATTACAACTATCGTGGATTTGAGTGGACTTGCGGTTAGGCGACCTAAGAGCCACGTAGGTGTTCGTTGATCCAAAAAAAGCCACTTCTAAATCTCTTGGCGTTTCTTCATTTCGGGCACCCCTCGACCGTGTTTCTGTTGATTGTATTCAGTGCTTTGTGTATGATCGGTCTTAGGCCCCGACGCCTGTTTTACCAAACGGAATTGTCGGTTTACGCATCGATGGTTAACGGAGCTCATTGTGTGTTGTTCAGCCTTAGGGTAAGTGGTTTGTCCGTACGACATTTGTTCTTGCGTTACGATGGGGGATACACTGTTCACATACCCAGACATAAAGAACTTTGAACGATATGCTTCTGCCCGAGTAACTACAAGTTTTCATCCATCTGCTTTTGATTTAATTTCACTTGTTGGTCATCCATGTGTGCATATCTTCCACTTACATGCCAAGCGTCAGCTGTATGAATTGCGTTAACACTCTAGGGCTCCGTTAGAGCATACATCCAAATATTAGCGAGTTCAATCGATCATCAGTGGTGTACAAACAGCGTTCGCTGACTGGGCCCAGTTAGAGAGCTTGTCACAGTACTCCCCTGCACAGTGTCGACACCCAAACATAGTGTTTATACTCTTCATCATACCCCACCAGTATGGTTCATTTAATTCAGATCATGCCTTACTTGCACTGAGCAGAATCAGTTGGCGCCCAGTAGGTAAGTGAGGATTGTGCATACGGGTGATAGATGACGAGCTTATTTCAATGCTACCGGTTACACATTGCAGAAAAGGATCGAGGGTAGGGAGTTTTTATTTGCGAACGATTCCGACTTACAAGCCGGCCGTTGCGGATTGTAACATATATATATATATATATATATATATATATATATATATATATATATATATATATATATATATATATATATATATATATAAACTACACGTAGGACCCGAAATTCTCCCCAACCAAAATAAATACGATGTTTACTGCATAGGTATTAACGTTGTTCGCAGAAATGTGTATCGTTTTCAATAGCGTAAGCTTCTTTCTTGCTTTGCTGACCTCGGTAATGCGTAGTGTCATACGTTCGTTCACTGAGTGATGGGGAGATTATTCCAAAGCATTTGTAAGACATCTTTCTACCTGCGGAATGTTTTCAGCAGCTTCCCTCTCCATATCCTGCGCCCAGGTGGTTCCGATGGAATTTCGGTTTGACGAATCCGTCAATCGTAAACGAGACCGATTTTTGTCTTTCACTTTGATCTACTCCACAATTTCAGCTTGATGAGTTATTAACGCCACTTACTGGTTCCGTTTTTCTAGGGGAACAAATCTATTTTTGGTAACACCCCTGTTCAGAGTGATCAATTCACTTTTGCCGTCCTCACTGATCTCCATGTATGTACAGAAGCTCCGTAGTGTTGGACAGTAGGTCATTAGCCCTTGATTAGCTTGCTGTCTACATTTAGAGTCCTTTAATACGATATCTTAAGGTTAACATTGACTCGTCAGTTCAAACAATGAGACCTCACAAACGAGCACGCCACATGCAGCGTCCACTCTGGCATCGTTGTCTTGTCAATTTGAGTTGAAAATGAAGAGCCTGTTAGACAAGAAGTTCCTGTTATCTCGTTGCACGTACAGTAGCTGGAACTTGGGATAGCGTGTGTAGACTCGGACCCAAGGTATATAAATTAACCGTGGCCCTCAGGAGCGGTAAGTTCTATCTACTAATGATCTTTTTTGGACATCTACTTCGCGTGTAATCTCCATGTTTTGGAACCGTTTCGACTGTGCTTGTACGATCTCTCTGGTACCTGTCAGTGCCCTTGAGATTCATCTCATACGTCTACAGTTTGTTGCCATTGATTCATCTAAGTCACTTACGATGGCAGTTACTCGACGTTTGGATACTGACAGCTAGGTCGCCTATTTCCATGATTATTTCTTTTGTGTGAACGGTGCAGTATACGATTTTGTGAAGCGGCATGCACTAGAAAATTCAATTACGTAACCGCATGTTCAGTGCCTACTGAAACTGTCACAACAGTGAAGCTGCATGGCAGACCTGTTGGGTGTTCCATTCGCGATCGTATGTCGTTACCCTTCTTACTGGACTTTTTAGATTCTTCGACCACATGCATTTAACACTCAATCAGTTACAGGTTTCATACATTCTCTCCACAACCTCAAGCTTAAAAAGATATTTCGAAATCAAAGGCAAAGTGATTGAGTCACAGAACCGATTTACGGAACTTAGAGACTCACTTGATGGGCCTTGTTGACTCCGATGTTTCTTCATATCCGACAGCATCATTAATCGATTCTCTTCCGGACCCATTATAGAGGCCCAGAGCTCGCTACCAAAGTGAGGTTTGATATGAACGCTTCATTGTCATATACCTGGGATATGCATTTGCTTTCAAACCATCTGTTACATGATAAATGTCATACGGGAACAATACACAACGAGTTTCATATTTGGGTGAACGAAACCTGTGGAGCAGGTCCTGTTCGTTTTGAAGCTAGGCCCTCGAACCTCGCTATTGTTAACATGTTTCTGCCACATCGCTAAAGACTCAGGGATACTGGTAGTCAAAAACAGTCACTATATGAACAGATTTAGTATCGTGCAATTGTATAAAAGTGCTGCTGCTATTATTTAGCCGCTACAGATAGGTCTAATTAGGAGACACTCTTCGGGATGTAGCTATATGATGTAGTCTCGGACAGTCTACTAACGTTGCTGTAACTTCTGAAGTAGTGAAACTTTTAGACAACTTCTCATAGTTTAATAATAAGAGTGAATGTAACTGCGGACGATCTTTGCCACATCATGTGCTCGTTAGACACAATCGTCAATCTAAACTGTTGACTTGAATTCTTTTACTTACCCGGATTCAAGCAGTATATAGTTTCACACTTACGTATTTCTTCCTCTACTAAAACTTCTTAAGTTTTGAGTAGTATTTATAACAGTGCAAATACTGTTTAAGTTGTCAGTAAGTCTCTTTAGCCTATATCCGATTTTAATCTTGCGTCGTATTAACTCATACACTGCATTTCGTTTTTAAAAAAGGTTACTGTCGTTAACTTTTCGACACTGCTTAATCCTTATTGTAGGTCAACTGACTGAGCTTCAACGACTAGTCGTGCAGTCCAATCGTTTAACTCAACTGCCGCGGACTATCGGGTACGTCAGAGATGTCTGTTTATCTAGTCTCTTGTACGCGACTCGTCATTTCTTGAGTGACCTATTTTCTATCCCGTGGACTCTCTTTCTACTTCAGACAACTCCAAAATCTCGCCTACTTAGCAGCTGGAGAGAACGACCTTCAATCTATTCCACCGGAAATCGGTAAGTCTTAATGAGTTTGCTTTCTCTTTCACTCAGACATACATTAACAGATTTCACGCATGCAAATGAACAGTTATGGTGTATGCACTCACTGAATATTCCGCAACTGTCTACTGTGCGAATGACCATGGGATAAGTATAACAACCATCGATAAACGACCTTAGTCAGACGATATTTGTGTTGACGATCTACGAAACTAGTTTGTTACGGAAGACACAGTCCGACCGATTATGCAATGATTCACCATGGATTAATGGCAAGTAACTGGTGTTACAGACAGCCTTTTGTGTAAATTTGAACGTCGTTCGTTTCGTTGATATTGGCTGTCGCATATCATCATCATTATATACACGCAGATGTATGCTCAAAGATCCAGGTCATCACTGACCCACAATCAGAGTAGTAACCGTAGAAAAGCGGCGAAACGGGTAATGGATAAACAGAGGTTAATTTGGGATACACAGAGACACAACACGGATTCTATTAATCAGGATTATTTACCATATGAACCGCAAGCGCTCGTCATCACTCAGCTCCTAATCAGAAACGTTCCATTGTAATCGACATTTACTGTAAAGTGTTCGTATCTCAAACTCAACTCAGACACTTACCACAAGACTGTCGCTTCTGGCTTGACTTAACGAACAAACGACACAATGTAACGTGTTTGAGCGGACGAATCCTGTGGCGTTAGATCCTTGTTATCAGTATCTAGTACAATCTGTCCGTCTCTTAGTCATGCCGGACCTTTGCGCTAACGCGTTGTTCTCACCACATGCTATTTGTGTATCAGAGGCATCAGCAGAAAGTTGGTTGAAAAGTCTATATAAATGCAAAACCTGCTATCATTTGTGAGTATTGTTCAAACCATGCCAACTATTTTTGTCTCTTGTCAGGACCATTGATCAATCTGTGCATTACTTATGAGCGAATGTTGTTGAGTGCTTGCTCATGGTAATACTTAAGATAAGATTGTTGGCATAATTGTTAACATGGTTTCCTTTTGAAAACCCGGCTGGGGTTCAAAACCCGATCTTGGAATGAATATACACTACTGACGAACTCTAACGAGAACGATTCTCTAATTTAGTACTCCCGTTCTAAGGGAACCGACTGGTACGGTTGTGTAAATGCAAAAGCTGTTTTCAATTGTGACTAATATTTAATGTACATAATACCGGTCACCCTCAGATCGTACTTCTGATTTTTATCACTGTGTTTTTATTCCCTTCAGGTGATCTGCACAAATTGGAAACGTTATATCTAAATGACAATGTTGGTTTGCACGATCTTCCGATCGAATTGGCAATGTGTTGCAGTCTTCAGATCATGTCTATTGAGAATTGTCCCCTCTCTAAAATACCTCTTGAAGTCACCGCTGGCGGTCCTTCACTTGTGATTCAGGTTAGTTTCGTGTGATTGCTGTTCCCAAATATATGGTTCATTTCATTATCATCATCATCCTCATAGGCAACAACACGTCAATGGTTCACATTGATTTTTAACTGCTACACAACCATGAAGGAAAAAGCAAACCCTGTATAGGAAGAGAGGAGAAAAAAAGAGGACGGAAGGGACCTAACTACGAAAAAACGACGTCTGTTTTCAAACATTCAACATCAAGGCGCCTACACCTTGCGAACAAACAACCGAGCTGTAAGTGAAAGTAAGGCGTCATCAGCAAAACAACTTCCTTACGATTTTCACTGCCAAGCGTCATCATAAATGCACTCACTTCACAGACAACTGGACCAAACAACGACAGAATTCACGCCACTGAGCACGATTAGCCGCCATCTCACCTAACGTCTCAAGCCACTGACTCTGCGAGTCCCGAGGGCTCTAGCCCGGGAAAGGAACCCGATCTACAGTGGCCAGCCCCTCGGTGAAATATTCCATTTATCTACGACAGGTCATCATCTGTCCACTTCGCTTGCCCTTACTACCTAGTTTTGAAGGTACTAGTTTGTATTGAACCTGCAAAATGACACCATGTCCAGATGAGCTTTCTGCTGAAGTTTACCAAAGAAGTATATTGTTTTATCTGTACAACAGGGGACAGATAATCTGTTGGCTTGTGCAGCACATATCTTTGACTCATGGCACTTCTAAGTTCATTGAGTTCACATCTGCTTGACTAACGACCTCGCTTTCCATGCTAAAGTCTTGTCTGGTAAGATAGTGCGTGAAGCCTAGTTAATCCACGCGCACAATCCTAACGGTTAGGTGCCTAATGGTTAGTTTCATGTTATATAGTCCTCTGTTTAGCAAGAAACACTTCTGAGAGAAAGAGTGAACAGTTGGTTCTTATTTTGTGGAGCACTTCAATTCCATGAATCCCGGTCAGTGTAATTGTAGCACAGTGAATAAGACACCTTTGCTTTGTCATAATCGTCACAATAGACCTGTTCCCATGATGAACACTCGGTAACCATCAAAAAATTTTCGTATCGTAATGTACTGTAGACTTCTAAATAAAGTGTGCTATCAAGTGAATTGTAGCTTCTTGTGGCGATACTACAAAACAACGTGTGATGGTGGAGAACCACACATCGACGTGATCATTAATATCTACAGGCAGTTCCGATCTAAACATAGTGAGCACACAACAAACTAGTCTTAATCACACTACTTAACACAGGATTGATGTGCCATATGTTTACCCGCGGAGTGGAATATTGTGGGACAAAACAAACCCAGTTTGAACCCGGTACCCCTAGCCACAAAGTATTATAACCATTGTGTTATCTGAACTCAAGACCAATCTAGGAAGTACAATGGTTTTATATATATATATATATATATATATATATATATATATATATATATATATATATATATATATATATATAACGCGACTTTCTTTTGCCAGACGTTCTAATACGGCTTGACTGCTAGACCTGGGTCTCTGCTATGCGGCTTCACCCAGTCTACTTGCGTGGAGACAAAGGGAACACGATTGCGGAAAAAACACGCTGCATTGCCAAATACCAGTTCGAAAAATAAATAAAATGCCTGTAAATATACATCATTAAATAGTGGCCAAATATGGCCATTGAACGAATTCCGCGAATAGAAAGCCTCTAGTACAAGCCGTTCCTCCTTCATCTTTGCCCGTGCGACCACCTTCGCGTGATCTATGTTGACCTCGTGGCCTGTGTCCGCGCCGTGGTGCCACAGTTGTGATCTAGGGTCACATCGCTAGTTTGTGTTCGTACACGCATGTGCGAAGCTGTTTGCCTGTCTTTCCCACATACTGTTGGTCACACCCCATACATGGAATCGCGTAGACGACGCCAGACTGTTCGTGTGGTTCTAGACGATCCTTAGCGTTCACCAAAACTGAACGGGGTGTTGAGTTTGGCTTGTGTGATATTTCGTAGCTCAGTGATCGGAGCATCCTTTGTGCTGCTTCAGATGTGCCGTGAATATATGGCACTGTCATTCGCGTTTTGGGTTCTGTACGTTCAGTTCTTGTGAAACCCCTGACAGACGTCTTTATGAAACTGCTGGAGTACCCATTAGAAGTGAACAGTTTGAATATATATATATATATATATATATATATATATATATATCAATGAAAGCCCATGAAATTATATGCAGACCTCACTTCGTTGAACATTGTTCAGCTTCCAAAGTCAAATCTTCCGCATCCAATGCATACCCACTCTTGATGTCTTATCTGAAATGCATCGTCCACACCTTTCAGTGATCACGTGATGGCTATTGACTTGACATGATTCAAGGAACAAAACTACCGCTGAATTTGCTTCAGACTTTGTTTTTTGTTTGCTGTGGTGTAGAGCAGATTGAGGCTTGCTAATGCGATGTGAAGGTTTCTGATCAGTAGATTCACGTATTTAACAATCCAGTCTGAAGTAAAAGTGTAAAAAAGCTGGGCTTGGCCACAGAATTGTTGTACTATTTCATCATGACGATTGTGTTCATTGCACGTCTTGTATTGTTCCACTTAGTCGTTCCCCCAACGGTAGTATCCAATACAAAATTCATACTTCCTAGACGTTTTGTTAGTCATGGGTGTTTCTTTCTGAAAGGAATACTTTACGTAGATATTATCAATGAATAATAGGTCTTGAATAAAGGAGCGGCCTCTTTACGAGTGCATAAAACAAACCGTTTATACACCATTACAGGGAAGCAGGCGAAACAGCAGAGAAAGCCAAATGTCACCATCATGGCAGCGACAATCTAGCAAACATTAGTTACTAAGCCCGGCACAGGTTCGCGCTTTCGAATAGCAACAGCTTCAGCAAAGCATTGTGTTCGGCTATGTGACGTTGGATACAGAACGCGAATTGGCGCCGTCCGATATCAATGATATTGCATCATTAGAATGTAACGTGCAATAGACGATGCATACCCTCTTTTTCTGGGCGTGGATGTGACGTCATGTTTTCATGGCCTGTTGTCTGATCCACTTCGATATATACCAACTCATCACTCCGTTTTGCAGCTCGCATCTAGTCCTACTTATGTAGGCTGCTTCGCGTCCACATCGATATTCACAGATAAAATTGCACCTGTATTGCTGACAAGTAGTATGACAGATGTGACAATTTAGAGACGCAATTACAAAATATCTGGGGCTCGGTTGGATTTGAATCAGCAACAGAAACAGCATGTCCATACGAGGCAGGTGCTCTGTCAGCTGAACCACGAAGCCGTGCCGAGAGCTCGGAAATGTCACATTTAGACTCCGTTACCTATCTGTCCCATTGCTACATGTAGAATCCACCAAATGATCTAGTACATCGGTTGCCCCGGCAGAATTTTTCAGATAGTTCACGGTGGAATCCACCAACCCCACTGTTGAACATCGGTGCGATTGGGAATTCGGGTTTATGAAGTTTCGGAACAGAGGCTGTGTAACTTGGGTTTCAGCTGACTTTAGAGATTTAAAGGCTGATTTATCAATGAGTATGTTTTGAAGTAATATTTGTAGTTTTATTTCTATACTTTTCTCGATATCTACCGGGTTGTGTGATCTATCGATAGTGCTAGCGCGCAACCATTGTGAACTCTGATATTAGGTCTTCCCTGATTTCCAGTTTGCTTCATCATATCAATATATGAACGATCTGTTGAATGTAGTGATAAAAATGCAGTTAACTTTGTTCAAACACAAATCGTGCGATATCAATCTTGATGTCTTTTAGATTCATATTCATGACGGGAAAAGGTGTTCCTAATAATTGACCGGAAACCTTTTACGAAATGGAAATATAACAATCTTGGTTTTGGATAGTTTCACGTTGGTGACATGAACCACCGGCCACTGTGTGGTACACCATGCATCAGATAAACCTTGAGCTATGCAATTTTAGACTGAGACAAATAGAGGGGTACAGATCTCCATCGGTCATTCGATACTGCGACTGAATAGTTTGGTGAATCAATGAGCCGACCAGTGTGCCACACTTTCAGATTGCTGCTTTCTAATTTTGACTTTGATTTTATCAGGCGTTTACTGACCTGAACTTTGCATCTCAAACTTGGACTAATAATATTTGTAGTCAATCACAAATTTCAAAGAACCCCCAGAATCACCTACAAGATCCCATTGCTTCTGCACAGATGTTTTCCAAGTCGGAGGAAACTGTAATTTACATCTTACGTTCACAAGATACAGTTGTCATTTTATATAAGTGGTAAAATCAGTTGAACTGATGTAGAACGTTTTGGCCCGATTGACTAGAGGTTAAAAGATTCAAAAACCAAATTGTGTACACCACTGTTTGACGTCAGCGTCACTTCGTTATGTTCGGACAAAGTAAGTTCCGTTGACAGAGGGCCTACCTATGAATGGTTTAGATTTATGGACGTTATTTACACGTCACTAACGCTATCGGTGAACCAGCACTTACAATCGTCAGATTCTTCGCACATGTTATGGACGTTTCATCGCTATAAAATGGTGCTGAATGTCCACCTTTTTTTAGACTCGTATCGTTCACTCAGAGTTATCGCGTACCTCAGGATTTTTTTAGCTTAATATCAAAGTAACAAAAACGATTTGTTTTTTGTTTGGTCGTCACATTTTCGTTACAATAAACTATGTTCGGTTGTGTGGTTCGGTAGCTTTCAGCATGCATTGGGCACGTTTCATGTGCTGACTGGCTGACGAGTTTTCTTTCTCAGATTCGCTTGCGATCTTCTTACTCGATGTTGTTGTTTATAGTAATAAGCAAGACATGTACACTTTGTCAGTCGTAGACTCGTTTTACTGATGTGCACAATCGACCACTACGTTTCTTGTTACCAAGTGTCATTTGTGCATTGGCCTTTTGAAAATCGGCGACTCTGTTTGCATGTACCCATAATCAGATCAATTCATCTTTTTTTCCAGTTTCTACGACTTCAAGGTTCGTTCAGTCAAATCTGATCACTGTTCATCTTACGCGCTGTTTTCTTATTCCCGCTTGGATGTCGCTAATGAACCACTCTGGGAGTTCGATTTAACGAGATTCAGCTCGGTGATTGGGATCTGTTGTCCACAGGCGTACCTCTCACTGTCTCTAACTTTGCAAATGTCATGCTCTTACATCATTTCTAGTCTCCGTTTGAGCGGCTGTGTCACGTCCATTGCATTTAAAGCTGCTTATCTATGTTCGCTTGCCTATCATGTGTTCTGTCGTAACTGTTTGCATGCGACGTTCGCTACTCCCTTCAACTTTCTACCACGCGTTTTAGTAAATTGAACGCAATGTTCTTGATGGTTTTCGATCATTGCTGTTTGAATCCCTTGCATCACACAGTTCGCTAGTTAATTCAGATATTGTGTACATTTCTTTCCATCAATATTCCATTTTTGATTGTCGATGTTCATCTTATCCAACTCGAATATCGTTGTCGTTTACTCGATAACCTGGGAAGTGACCATCGAAATTGTATAAATCAGTGCGCAACACGATTCGTTTCGTGTTTACTTTCTCTCCCCTCGCTGTGTGTCGCCTTTAGGATTGATTTACGTGTTTACTGCTTCCAGTGTTTGAACAGTGCTTTCTTTATTTCCTTCATAGTCAAGTATCCCTTACCACGCGCCGATTGCCTGTCCATTGTTACAATGTGAATTACCACAGTTCGTCACTGACTTTTGCTCTCACGTTTCCACTGTTCCGCTTTTTCACTGTCAGATACACGATTATCATGTAACCAAATCTGTGTAGTTTATGAGCAAAATGACCATGCGACAATTGTTTCCAACCGTTTGATACATATGTTGATTCTGCTTTTAATATCTTTACATCAAAAGATGGGTGAACCTCTTCTACGTTAACGTTGGGACAGATACAAGGGATTTTCTCTTGTTGAATATGTGTAGCTGGACCAGAGGTACCAAGTATGACGGCCAGCATAGCATTGCCGCTTATATGATAAAACTAAGTTACAAACGATATTTTCCAGTGTCTTCCTACAGGCTTACAGATAAAGCTATTATAGGCCATTTAGAACTAATCGGGACGCGTGAATCACAGCTGCGAGGAAATAATATCAGTTATCATGAGCGCTGCACGCATACACATAATTACTTTCTCCTTCGTTTAATTAGACCTTATTTTTCTCTTCCCTCTAACAGTCTTCATTATTGTTTCAGCGTCCTCACGGCCAAAGTGGAATTTGGTGTGGAGTAACTATTTGTGCACCTCGATGACCAATTGGGCTGAACTGGACGGTGTGATGATCGCAACGTAGTGGCAGATCCATAGTCAGAGGTTTGATGAATCAGTCTCCTCGTCCTCAGGTTAGGGGTTGGATGGGCGTTGAAATTTTTTTCCCCGTTGATGCACTATCACCTGCCCGCTGTCTTGCAGGATGGGTTTTTGTAGCCAAATGCTTTGGTTGATAACTCTAATCGTTCTCCTGTCTAGGCCCGGTAGTCCTGACAACAAATACAACCATGACTAGTCATAACTCCATAGTGTATCGGCCAGCTCGCCCTATCTGCTGCATACAGCAGGGTGGATATGTGAAAACGTGCTACTGCGGACCTCTCCTCCACTGTCCTATCAAATTTAACTCTCATGCTCCTCTCGAACCTCATTTCCAGTAATTACTCTGCAGGTCCCACAACAAATAGCTAATCCTAGTAACATTCATCCTCAGGTTTGCCTCGTCCCTCGGTTAGACCTAGAATGCGAATTAACAGGTCGCTCCCACAAGGACATCGGTCGACGTATCGAACTGATGGCACCCGCACTGTCTACTTGAGGCTAGTTGTACACAGGTGACTCTAAAGCCGCCACAACCGATCGGGCTGGAGCATGTTCAGTTCTCAGCATAGTGGCAACAGCTGCATTGGTAGATTTAATTCCAGTAGGCTGTCTGTCGTCCACTTTGCAGGCTTTGCGAAAGCTAGCCCTAGAAGCATAGTGTTTAGAAATCATCATTGAATCTGTTTGCATTCCAACTGATTGTACTGATTTCGTTATGAAACACGGCTTTCAGTCTGATCTGGCTGCTTTCCTTCGGTCGCTACGTGGTTCTGGTACATTTATTCTGGTTGTCTTGTTAGATGGCAAGGTTAGGCTCATGTCAAATTACTCGGATAATGGTAGGTGGCTGTTACAACTGTGAAAAAAGTTAGGGAAAAGGAAACCTCCTTTGCTTCAGGGAATACTGACAGATTCTTCAAGCTTATTCGTGACACT
The DNA here is from genome assembly GCA_013368495.1 of Paragonimus heterotremus. NCBI lineage: Eukaryota > Metazoa > Platyhelminthes > Trematoda > Plagiorchiida > Troglotrematidae > Paragonimus > Paragonimus heterotremus. Next base: position 79,100 of record LUCH01000914.1, on the reverse strand, counting down.
GGTCTAAAGCGTCCGTTTATTAGTAAAGCTATCATAGATGCAAGTGGCACATTCATCTATAGTAGGTCCAGAAGATTAGAGCTTAGGACGGAATAGTGAACATTAATTTAACAGACATTCTGCTTTTACTGTGTTACCGCTACAAACTTAACATGTAGCACCCTGGTCGGTAGATTTAGGTGCACTAACCAGAAACTTGCGCCCGCATTCGTTTTCAAGTTCTCAAGCATGATAAGGCTGCTGACAACATGATCTCGTGCTGGCTTTCTCCAAAGAAGTTGGAGGATTGTTAACAGAGGTCTTGACTCATTTGTGGACCACGGATAATATTCTTCTGTAGTATGGTCATTCGATACCAGTTCCTATATTCAAAAAAGATGCCCACGACTCTTGCGAATACCATAAAGAAATTAGCTTGATCCCAGTTATCTCTAAGTTTCTGGCATCTGTTTGTCGACTCACTGCAACTCGGGAGGCAAACATTCGAGAAGAACAGGGAAGGTTTCGTCCTGGGTGGGTTTGTACTGATCAAATTTTTATTCTGCTTAATTCTGGAGCACCGTCATACGTTCCATCGGGCAACAATAACCGTTCTTCTCGATTATATTGGTGTTTGGTTCAAGTTTCTACAATTGAGCAAACGCATTCATTTGCTAAACAAGTTTGTGAACATACTGTGGGCGCTTTATTGCCATACTTCAGCTGAAGTTAGGGTTTACGGTAGCACTTTCAGCAGCAGCAGCGTAGGTCCAGACTTCCACCAACCTTGCTCACCTTTTTCGTAAACGAAATAATGGACTGTCTGTTGGATAACGAGGGAGACTGCTGACCGGTTTGTGTACTTGGGAATCTGCATCAACAAAATACAAATGCGTATCTCTAAGGCGAGGAGGCGACCAATCGGGCTCAGTGGAATAAATGTTGTTATTTGGCCGAGTTGTTTGTGAAGTGCACTCAATGACTCAGGACTGTGAAAGCGATAAACTGTTTTGTTGATGACGGCCTTACTGATAACTCAATTGCTCGGTCGCTTTTTGGTTGCAAGTTACACTGTTTGAGTGTAGACAGTTGTTCAGTATTTGGCTGCCCTCCTCTCTTTTTCCTTGGGTTAGGTTTGCTCTTTTCTTCATATTTATGTTGCAGTCAACCATCAGCGCGTAACGCTGGGGGTGTTTCCATCTTCAATGCTGACTCAGCGACGGATTGTTCGAACTATAATAATGTTCGATCAAACTCGTATGTGTCCATACGTGTGACAGTAATGATAGTAATCAATGCTGAGACCACTGGACAGGGATTAGCAATTTAGTAGAGTTTACGCGCAAGACGCCAGATAACGGCATATGAGCTGATTCCTGCGCGTTAATGAATGAAAGCTTAACAGGAGAAGTTGGAATCGTTTAAAGGAATCGGACTCAACATGGGAGGTTTACGACCCTCGTTCTGTATTTGCCTAAATCACATTAAGTGCTGTTCTTAAGAAAGGCCTGTACTTGCTCAGTGTTATCGTGAGTTTACGGACCGATGCATTAAACCCACAATCATTATGTTACAAACAGCTGCGGAAATTTTAATGAGCCTCCTACAATCACGTCGTATGATTTTCAGTAGGTCTCCACTTCTGACCATCAAACTGTAGTTTCATAAGGCACCAAATATCTCAGTTTAGTTGGTGTGAATATTTGACAGTTGGGAGTTTGTCCGCCCTTCAAAACTACCGAATTTTCTGATTGTTTCCCGATTAACACTCTGAGCTCCACAGAACTATGTCGAGATGGACGAATTGTTCACTAAACAAGTAACCGCAAATATTACTTGAACGACTTGTACTGAAAAGTAGGCAACTCTAGGGTAATGCATATTCAACCATTACATATATGCACAGAAGTAGCGAATTGCAAACGAGGGCCGAGCTTCTGCCGTATCTCGTCTGCTGAGCCCAACAAGAACTAAATGCTCGTTTCCAACTATCTAAGGAGGGATGTTTGTTTCCAATCAGCTTCCTGATCATTGTCTATTTTTCGACTTATTTTGCTAAATGCCGAAAGTTATGGAAGGGTGTAGCAGCTCCCCCCAGAACGTTTGTTTCCCTGACAACTCCTGAGTACGGGAGAGTGTGGTGTGCTGCCGTGGTATGTCCACTGTTCACGATACGTCTGGGGTGATCAAAGTCACATTCGTAACTAATGTAACTGTTTCTTTCAGGTCAGCAGTCATAAAGGCAGGTCTCAGTGTAACTCTAAATTCAGATATAGGTTCCAGACTGGGTCTAAACAAGCGGATATGATGAAAAGTTCACAGTCACACTACCATCTTGTTCGACTTCCTGTTTAATCGATACAATCTTCAGTAAGTGTAACATGATCATGTTTTCTCTCGTTGGATCTACCACTAGAACAATTGAGTGGTCGTGTAGTGAGTGGCAATAAACGGAAACTACTGTACTACACAATAATACGGAACAGTACTACTATGAATTCATAGAAAATTTGAAAACTGGAGAAAGTTGAGAATGTTCCTACACATCTGGACAGATTAATGGGAAAATGGAAGTGAACAGATACTTACGACTGCGGAATGTCACCGATGGGCGGACAAGAAATCCAATCATAGTTTATGGTGTGCTTCAGCTTGCAACATACAGTACTTGATTAACGCTAACAATGAAAGACTGGAAGCGTCTCGATTCTGCTGCAGTGGTTCTGACGACCAAACCTGAAAATTCAGCTTCAGTTCTTGATTGTGCGCGTCAGCTTTGTGCTTGAATTCGGCTGTTCATGGCATTTTTATGAGGCTCCGGGAGGTTATTCCGGGTTAGACACATTGACGCCAACAATGTCCTCTTTAAGTAAAACGGCTCAAATAGTTGTAGCTCTATTGAGATATTTCAGAAATGGTTAACGGGTGATAATGTGGACGTCGGTAGTGCGCGGCTACAGCGCATCTGCGAACGGCGTCACAATAGGCTTTATGGACCTTCGCTATACTTCCTTGATGAGATCAACATCATTCAGGAGATAAGAATACCAAGCTTGAACATTTAGCTCAGCATGAGAGCGTGCTACCTAGCTAAGCGTGTTCGGAAAACAATTTGGGTGAAACAACTCAAACAGTCTAATGAATAAACTAAGCATAGAACTTGTTTCTTGGCCATTGGGATACAGTTGGAGATAGGCTAACGCTATTAAAAACAACCGTTCCAAAATCACGTTCAAATTCAGCGATGCTCGATCTTTTAATTTCTGGAAGTAGCTCAGTGCAACCAGAGTGATTAATATTACATTTGGTTGTGTTGAATGGGAGCTGTTTGTCTGTAGTCTAGTAGTATAAAGGGTTAAAACCATTCTTCGTCACTATACGTTAAACCATGTGACTCACGGTTAATCTCACAGTACTAACGGAAAATACACTGTTTTTCGAGGTGACCAGTGCCACAGAAGTAGGAAATGAGCTATAGCATACTTACAACGTCGAAGCTTGAGAATACCTTAGAAAGTCATCAACCGGCTTTGTCAATATTTCCTGAGCAACAGCTAAATTGGTAGTTCATTAAAATCCTTCAAAAAATCAATGTTGATTGTCAGGCAACTGTTTGCGTAACCGGTCGCCCACATAGCCCTCCATGAACTACAAAGTAACTTACGAGTATACAGTCGACCAGCGAGCTTGTTAAGACCACATTCGTCAGAAATAAATGATACAGTTGGCTTCGTAGCTCAGCTGGTAGAGCGCTTGCCACGTAGAGGCATGGTGTTTCTGTCGCTGGTTCGAATCCAGCCGAAGCCCTGACTTTTCACAGTTGGGTCTCATCTAAAAAACATGATACAGTGTAGATCGTTCAATATTTAGCTAGCACATCCTTCCACAAAGATCGATTACATAATCCGAATAGTGCTCTCCACGACTCCTTAGCACAGTTCTTCAGTATTGCGACAGCAGAGAGATTCAGAGTTGGGAACTTGGTCCCACAGAACTGACAGATTCATGAAAATATATGAAGAAAGCCTACTCTTTTGAAGGTGTTCACTCTGTTAACACTGGATGCAAACGATGTGGAGCTGGTAACAAAAGTAGCCAGGTACCAGCTTCCAAGACCGTTAGCAGCGTTTCGGTTTGACAGCCGTCCTAGCTGTGTGGCACAAGTGAGACAACCGGACGGCCTTCAGTGCTGTAGATGATTTTAGATTGGTACCAAGTATTTGGTCAGACCTAGATGACAGTAACGCACATCATTTCATGCATCAACTATTGCCTAGTTAAAAAATGAGCAGTATCCATTGTGCTCTGGAGGTTATCTCAAGCCGATACATGCTCCATATATATCTTATACGACTAGAGGCTACACAGAGTGGCAGGCATACCTTTCTGTCAGTAACTGTCTGGAGCAGCGTCAAAGTGTATTATCGCCCAGGTCTCTCGTCGACAGCACTGGCAGTCACGTTCACGATGAACTGCCAATCATCATCACGCAACAGACAGGCCGTGGTATTAAATCAACGGATATCGCTAGGCTCCCCGTTCTATGGTATACAGTTCTTTAAGAAGTTGTGAATGGGAGAGTATATCTACGTCTCGCTTTGTAATTCAAGTGTATGGATGATCTATACGACCAAGAATGCCGATTAACAGCTCAATAATCCAGCATTTTCTATTAGAGAAAATTTAATTCCGTCTGAAGGGTATCGGCGGAACCCTCCACTGCGTGAACTGGTAAGTTTCATGAGTGTATCGTGAAATTTATAGGCAAACTATGCAAATAAAGTATGAACCCCACTAACTGTGGGGATAACTAAAGCGACCAATGAATGTGATCTATAAAAAGCCTTCAGAAGAAGACTTGCGCATAGAACGTTATCATGCAAGTGAGAACTGGCTGCCAGGGTTCTATGAGGCACACTAATCAGACAAATTGACGAGTGAGAAAAATGCGCTATACGGTTTCAAAACTTAAGGGGAAATTGTTAGCATATCGCTGATGTTTTAAGTCCGCTTTCATTATAAGGGGTTACACTGCCTACTGCAGCTTGATGTTCGCTATAAGACACGGTAATGCCTGATGTTTATTGCTTTTCACTTAATGTCTACTGCACACCTAGGAAATATTCTGCTGTGCGGATAAGAGGTGTGATCCTAACAGATAGACACTTAACAGAAGTTACAACGGAGCACCTCTTTGGCAGGACTACTTTCAATGGCTTAGAGATTTAAATATTTCGTTTAGGAAGACTGGTTGGATTCGACAATCTGTGCTCGTACTACCGTCTCTAGATGTGGGAGATGGTCTTGTTCCGCCTTATGTTTATGAAAGCCTTCAGACGAATGTAAACACAAGTCAGGATATTATTGGGCGAACAACACTTCTGGGGTATAGTACGGCACACGAAGATTTGAGCTGGCTTACGACGATCGCTTTGCGTAATACCTGACATTTCTCGGAAACTGGTGACAAATGGTAGGCCAAGTCGATGAGGTTTGGTCAACTATACTCTTCCACATAAAAATCTGGGCGCTGAGATGAATAAGTGAAGTGAGTTTTACAACAATGATGAATATGTAAGGTGATTTTAGGGTGCTCCGAAAGCGAACTAGAAATGATAAAATTTGAGCTACTGAAACAGGATGTCATCTGAACAAAGTGTATAAAAACTTCACAGTTTTTAGACCTTAATTTGTTGTATAATATAACAAACGTAAGAACTTTGGTCCGGGGTTGTGGTGACAAAATGATTGAAAACGAGACCGCATTGTGATAATGAACAAATGAGCTTAGATAAACAGCAAAACGAAGTACCTCGCTTGAAAGTGTAATAGTATTTATCCAGAATAACAGTAGTTAGTGGAAATTTGAAAAGCAGTGAAGATGTTGAAATAAAGGTATCTAAAAAATTTCCTGAGTGAAAAGTCCGTCAGAGTTTCGTTGCTGTTCCAGAAGATTCCGGATGTGTCGTTCCGAAACACGACGCGGTACAGTGTCTGTAGGAGGTACAAAGCAAGGTGAGAATCGCGTCTAACAAATTAGTAAATTGCCTACCCAAACAAAAAACCATGGACTGGTAGACTTTTTCGGCTGTGGGTGATCAAAACCAAAAGCGACGCGTTATCCAGCAGGGCCATTTACTCTACACCGGACGATAGATCCGATCAGGGCAGCAGCCAGAACAACGCTTAGGCAGTAACAATGTTTCTTTGTGAACATCCGAGGTCGGATTCACATCTACTTAGAGTTACTAGTATTCGGAGACCACAAGCATTGATAAACGGGAGCACTATTTGAAAAGCTAATCCCCCAGGTTGGCATTCGTGCAAACTGCTGCTGGCGCCACGTGATACACATATAACCTAATCTGATTGCTCAGACAGTGTTCTCAATGTGAAAGTCGATGCAGAATACGTAATCACCAGATCAACTGAATGGTAGATACGACCGGCTCTATTGAGCAGGCATGATCATTCAAATGGCTTGCTGTATTAACCGTCAAATGCTCAAATTGCCGCCCTTTCATGTAAACTATGGGACAATCAGGCTTAGCTACTTTACTAAGGTTGAATGTTCGAACGCTGAAAAAGTTTGATTACTACCCCAAATCTTGATGAACACAGACGGATTGCATATAGAAAGCAGTGGGTAGCTGTTTTATTGTCTGACAGTCCAATAAAGTCGTTAATCGAAACGACACTACCATAAGCTGTTCGCGGTTCAGTCTGAGAAGACTGCTTTGGGCATCAAACTTATTCCGAAATATAAGATTTTAATATGCTCATGAGTAATGTGGCACATCTACTAGCTCAGAAGTGACAACTGAGGAAAAAACCAGGGTTCTACTGCAGTCAAGCTAGTGGCAGAAACAGCGCACCATTAAGCGTGTTAAGGAATGTAACAGTTACACGCTCATTGTATTGTTCTACATGAAATCCACCAAGTAATTAACAGGACAGATTGGCCTGGTAGAATTTTTCGAGCACGGGACTCCAATGCTGAGCGTTAAAATTATATTACTGATGAGTTGTGCAGTAGTTGTTTTTCTGTCATCAAATCTCTTTCAAATTGTTGTCCACAGACGCGTGGGGAACAAAAAAAACTGGCAACAAGCCCTGGCCTCTGAATTTAGCTGTAGATATCTTGTCAAATCGAATGGGTTTCTTTGAAAAAAGAAATCCTGCGTTCTGGGTCCGCCCAGCGATGCGCCCCGTAGCAGGCCAATTGAAACAAATTAAATTTCAGTGAATGTGTCCGCTAGAGACCAAGGTGTCTGTTGAACGGCGCTTGCATCCCTGACCTATCAAAATAACGCCAATGTGGACAAGATCCCCGGTTGACGCTGCCATATATCCATGTGTGTGGTGGATAGAAGCTCTCGGTATGCTTGGGGTGATTCAATCGCCTCTCCTAAATAACGAAAGATTTATAGCTTTTTTCGGGCGCTGTGTGAAACATTCTACGTTAAAAGTATTGTATAAGGTTTAAGACAAGTGTTCGATTCTATACTGAAACAATGAAATCCATTGTCCCGTTTGGGTTCCTATTGCGGAATTGTGTAAACGGGAGTACAAACAAAACTAGCGTTCGCGACTAAAGCAAGTCTGTCACTCACAAAACATGTGGTTCTCTGATGAGTTAACCGGATCAACGCAAACCAATATAAAGCCCATCGTAGTTAGTGACGTAATCGCTACTAAGGCAGTAACCAACCAGTAAGCCAAACCGTTTTGAGTTAAGCTTGTGACCTATATATGCTCTTCCACTGTGGAGGACTGAAATATGATTTAGTAACTCAACTGACGTCAAGATAACTTTAACATTAATTCGCAATATGGTTTTAGTTTAACCATTTCCCGACAAATTCAATGAATAATGATAATAACAAAATATTTCAGGCGGATTGGAACAAAAAAGTTTTGTTCTTCAAAAACAGAACGACACAACAAACATTCCTGCAAAAATGTTCCTGCAGTGAAAAACAATCTACCTGTAAACATTCCGCTCAAAAGGCTTCAACCCACTATTGTGTAGATAGAGGAAGCAGTTTGATATGTTCTCGAGAGCATCTCATGGAAAGTCTGCTATCAGGAATCCGAAATTGAAGAGGAGATTCAGAAATCGCACATTCAACGGCTCCGTATGCCTCGTCTATCGAATGAAAATCGGTATCACCTCTGAGGACTTCAGAAACATCACCGGTGTCAATAAACTGGCCTAACTTAAGCAACTGATCAAGCGTCTGAACAGGAAGACATGGGTCGTCCATGGAAGTTGTGCACTCAGGCAGTAGATGGGATTTTCCAGATAAAACAGTACTCATTATCCTCAAGTTCGAACAAGAAAGAACTGAAGAATCCGGCAGTTTGTGCTCGTCAGATTGCTCAGCCGTCATCTGATCAGAGAAATTAGATACAGATGACGGAAGGATCCGCGGTGAATCAAGCAGGATGTCGTGACCGCAAAGTAAAGCGTTGAGTGCATCCGCCAAGGTTTTCGCGGGGTCGGGACAAAACGAATCAGCGCTCCAGGACTCAAAAGTGATGGCCGGAGCAGCAAGTACTGGGTGCGGAGAAGATGGATCAAGCAAACTCTCACCACAATAGAAAAAGCTGGCCGATCGAAAAACGGCGTCACCAAATCTTGGTGCCAAAAGCGCGCACAAACCCAGAAATGTTGGCCGATCTGCTGGGTCATACGCCCAGCAATGCAACATCAACGCAAGACTACAAAGATAACATATTTGAAAATTGCATATCAACAACAGTATGAAACAAAACTGAAAAACAAGATGATAAAGTTATCATAGCCATACCAGCATGCACTGCACCAATGACGAGCTGTCTTAATTGCAGCGTTGTTGTACGTGCAAATTTGTGTGTCTTATCTATTCGACCGAACATATAACGACCTAATAGTATCTCCCGATGCGTGCGTCGATTCCCGATGTCACGTTCATCTTAGCATCGACGCCTGGATGAGCGTGTTTATTTTAACCGGTCAACCTGACCCATTTCATAAGCCATTACACGTTCTCTTTTGACTAACGTGACTCAATAATGATGTACGCGGTCAAAATAATCACACGCCAAACAATGCAAAAGAAAGTACGGTATTTACTGTCGCAGTTGGGCTTCACGCTCCACATTGTAACCCGTGCCTTAAAACTTTAGTCGTACATTCTAACTTTGAACGCACCTGCCGAAACAAAGTGTCTCCTTTTGAACCGTACATCCAAATACTTGATCTTGTGAGCTCGTTTATAAGAATTTTTAGCCTTCTGCTTGAATTTCAAATCCTTCACTATCTAACCCATAAATTACAGTTCAAAACATGAATGCATGTGACTGTAATATTTTGGTGAATAATTTAACAAAAGTGATTACTTCTATGTGTCAATGCATCCAAAACATTGAAACGGTCAGTTGTGAGCAATGCAACTAGAAGGTGTTGTTTTCTGTGGTATCACTTCATAGAATGATTACAGAATGGTCTGACAGTGCTGGTTGGTAGTGAGGTCAACGGGATTTTGTACACTTTGGACGGAACGTCCCACCAGCTTAGTGATGCAACTTGTTAATACACAAATATGTTGGAATCAATTGCTGTAGCTATCGTTTGTTTGAATTTAGTGCAGATAGTTACTATGTGAAGGTCTATATGGAACAGGTGGAAACTCAAATAGCCGACGAGCGGAATCGAAGCGGTTAGTCGGCAAATTGTATTGCGTCGACCGTGGATGCCATCAAGCAAGTGTACTGAAAAAACACAGCGAGTACTTCGTGGTCGATTGAGTTTAAATCGACATTTCATAATGGTAGACGGGACTGGCGATCCATGTTTCTGTATATACCTTAAAAATCGTTTTCCAACAACCTTGTGAACATTTTTCGTACTGGTTATCACGTCGACTACTGTGTGTTCCATTTTGCTTGACCATGCTGAAGTCATTGCTTTCCGTTGACGCCATTGGTCGGTCATAAATTCGGATAACATTTGTGCTATCGTCACACTACTTCCGATCAGCAGAATCAGGTGACATTTCAAGGCACTGCTCCTACAATATTTCAATATGAGTTGTGGTGTGACAGTCAATCGTTGAACTGTAGTGCTTTCACCAGTCGGTCGTTTCATGAGCTTATTTTCCCAAACCTTGAGTCAGGCGAATGTTTCAAACAATTTTACGTCAGTAAACACAATCCATGTTTGGTCACTTGTGCATTTTTCAGGTACTTGTTCTAATATATACAAAGATGTATTAAATGTGAAGTACCTGGAGTGAATTTTTGGCTGCAAGAGCACGAGTTTCCGCCCGGTTGCTCAAACTTCATTTATCATATCAATAGGCAATAGTGTTCGAACTCTGAAGAAGTACCTCCATAATCAATACGTATGTGAAAGAGCTGATTTCTCTACAGAATGTTCAATATGATCTCATACTTTACGTATTTCTACGTACTAATGGAGTAAATTATATCTTCAGGTCAAATAATGTATAGCTTAAACAAAGTAGGGAAGGTGAAAAACAAAAGTTTGGAACAGACTTTGAGCACGAGGGCCAAAATTGAAGGCGCAAAACTTAAAGCTGTAGAATGAAGCCTCATTGAGACGGAATAAAGATAGAAGCAGCTTTCCACAAACTCAGTCACTAAAGGCTGATTGATGTATGCCACAGATTGTAGATTCATTGAAATCTACTTAATACAGGCACGAATAAATATCCAGAATAACACCCGAACAATATGCCGAAAAGTAAAGTTACAACTACCATTCTATGATGGGCAAAAAAAAAAGTTCAAGTGCACTTACAGAAGATCGGAGCAGTGGTTCGGTAGACCGTTTGACAGTAGTGTTTTTCCATTCAGGACAAATTGTATCACTTGTTCATGAGACATGCCTCGATAGGGTAGGCAGGCCATTGTGGCGATTTCCCAAAGAACAACTCCATAGGACCTGAAATGGAAATTGGGAGTTGTGAAAAACACAACATTCACAATAAGTAGGCAGGAGGTATGAGAGGCACACGAGTACTCCAACTAGTTGAACAACACAATGAGTCTTGTTCAGACGATTTTTTTTTCACATACATATCCTCAAACAAATGAACATGGCTCAGATTTCGTAGTGACACCCGCCCCCCCAAGTGTTTATGTGTACGCAGTTAGGTCACAAAAAGTAAAAATGATTTCCAATGTTATGAACATATCGTTGACTGCAATGGGTAGGCGAATTTCTGTGGTCATGATGAAACCGATGGATTATCAGTTACTAACAAAGGGAGTTAAAAAGTCTTGGTTTTATACCGCCTTGAAGATTACACACGAGTCACGGTAATACAGGTCACCGACCCCCTCCAGTGTGACTGGAAAAATCAATTGTGCCTTTGCTGTATAGTTCATACGTTAAATCCGAATGTCAGCATCCAAATCCAGAATGAGGGTGGATTTAGCAGGGTAGACGAGGTCAAATTCCCTAGAAAAGTGCACGAACCAATAAATACATTTGCAGCTTTGAAGTAAACACATGGCAAAGGATGACGTTCATCCCACAGGCGTGTCGAGATTTGAAAAAATACATGAGAACTATAGGAACAAGTGTAAATAATGAAAAGTACTTGTGAAGCTACAACAAACCGAATGCTAGTTGCGGCGATAACCACAAGTAAAAACCTGTCCAACCAGCAATGTAGACCATCGTGCAGTTCCTATCGCTGATCTGTGAAGAGAGCACGGTTTTCACGCGTCATCGCGTCATCGTCTAGCACGCTTGATACGCAACGCTCTGTTAGCGTATGAGACAGGTGGCCCAATTAGCGGCGACTGCATGGCCTTTGTTCTTTCCAAGGTCGGGTTGAACAGCAGAAGTTGCGAGACCGTCTCGACGATACAATACTCCACAGAACTTCAAGACATACAAATACCATAATCATTAACCAGGTTCTTGGTCACCAAATCGGTTCCGGTGGATTACAACTGTCGGTAACCAAGATATTTTATGTCTCTCGCACGGAAGATCCAGGCTTTATGGTCATATCATAAGACCGATCAGATACGCGCAATCTAAACCATTATCATCACTGAAAACGCAAACCCAGATGAATGAGCCGGGAAACTATTACATGCCCATGGCACTCTAGTACACATCATCAGGAATATTACAAGCTTATGAAATGACGCCACTCGAATTGATGAAACGATTACGTCTTAGGCGGCCGACTCACAACAACTATACAAAACCGATTGAGGCCAGCAGAACTGATGCTTAAAATGTTCAGCCCAACCGTTAAATCGGAGCGATTGGCTGATAATAGGTGTATCCAGGACCTTGCCAACACAAGGTATACTCAACCCGTTCCATGTACCATCCGCATTCAGAAAACAGACAGTTTAAGAATTATTTAGTTAAGCAAACAGCTGGATAAATAGGCAGCTTTGCAAAAGATCTTTTGAAAAAATTGGATAGGAGGCATCAAATATTGGCGTTTTACCACATTTCGTAGATAATACAACACCGTTTAACAATAGACAGGCATGGACATATACAAGTAGCTATAAACCTCGCTATATGATACTGTAAGTCAAGTTACTATTCGCCGTAACAGAAGAAACGGTGTAAGGATATTATCCACGAGAAGAGCGCAAAATATTTGGGAAGCAAACACGGTCATCGCCACATCAGATTGCCATGTCGGACAACTTTTCCGACGAGCGATTTAGTGATGACAAAGTCCCTAACCTTGCAAGCGACACATAGACCCAATTCAAGAGAACTATCACCAACCTAATGACTAGTGATAACGGCATTGTCTGACCACCTTGTGGGTCGATAAATGGGTTCCGATGTGGTAAACACTCAGAAGGTATACGGTTTCACTCACCACAGACTGCGCATTTGCGTTGGCTTATCAAATGTTTTTATAGTTGGCGTTTTCAAAAATATGCTCTGGCAAACTGCCGTGATGTGTGTTAATTGACGGAAACAACGATAAACAACCAAAGCAAATATGTTCATATACTCATCGCGAACAGACCATGCTTCTGAGTCATACATCCAGATGACTCTTCTGTAGATACCACAAATCTTTTCCTTCGGAGACAACCGGTCGGTTTTTTGACACCACACACAACAAACATGGGCGAAGGCAACATACGCTCAAGTTATTCCCACTGATATCTCATCAGCAATGATACAAGCTAGAACTAACACACAGCCCCAATCAGACTGTCTGCAACGACGAAGCGACGACTGGAAACATCTTTCTGGAAGTAGCGTTTCGCACTTTGAAGAAATATACCCAAGACCAGCCCGATCGTTTAAAGTGTCCAGCAGAGGGGATAAACAATACATTGACATGAGCATACTCCACATCGATCGACTCGTCATTTGGTGTAAAACTCAACAACAATATTCTAATAAGTCATCTTCAAAAATATAGTTCATAACGGAGTTGACTAGGAAGAAGACCGGAAATCTTCGTGCAATGTGGTGGACATGGAAGACAATTACCTACAGACATTCTGCTTGCAGAGTTAACGGACTGCATATTCCTCCCAAATTTTTCTACGAAGCGATATAATCACCACAGTACGACGACCAGCCCAATCGGAGGTGACCTACAGGTCTGAGAAGTGCCGGATTGCCGGTATTTGGATACCAATGTTGAAAGATCCATCGCATGTAAGTTTTTTAATGAACGTACCTCCGACCGGATTGGAATTTTAAATGCTTTTCACGCAAGCGGGTTCCATAGAAGTTGGGTAATTGACGCAATATCAAGTCTGTGAGTAACAGAGGCATGATAAAGACAAGATTGATGTCTGTCTGACAATTACATACACGAGCTCCGATTTTTAAGATGAGGATAGTTGTTGAAAAGTAGCAAGCATAAGGTACCTGTTCAGAGATCCTGATGAACAATAGACAAAATTTAAAGCGGTTAGGAAGACTTCCAGGAGAAAATGTGTTTCAATGGAGCTGTGCGGCTGTGGCAGAATCAGACCACTTTCACGTCGGTGACTTGACGCACACTGACTTAACACTCAACATGCTGTCGATGTTTCAGAGAGTCGACCACTATATTCAAAATACAATACCCAAATGCATACTAAATTTACCCATATCCACATTCTGTAAAATGGTCGAAAGCGATGGATGTACATACACATATCCAGGTCGATCAGTTGTTCCCTGTGCTGCTCCTTAAAAGTTGGTTTTAGCACTGCATTTGACTTCGTAATAAAAGCGAAGATTCGCGCACTATTGGCTTTCCAATCGTACTGGTCAGCTCGTTCAAACAGCTTTTTAAAACGGTTGTCTAAGTTGTTTGCTTCATCTGAAACTATCCAGCCATGCAATAGTGGTTTCCCTCTTCGTTTATCTGCTCCCAATCAATTTACCTTATATTCATTCTTGAGAAAGCGACGCTACCTTTATTTTGAACTGACAACATTATATAACGGTTCTTTGCCTAGATGAACTTAGTATGCAGCTCTCGTCGCAGAAAGATGTGATAATTTCGTTTCCGTGTTGTCAGAAGCAATTTCTTTGTTTGTGAAAAATCCTATTTCCTCTTGACTTTGTTAAGAACACCATCTTCTTGGATAACAGGTCACATATTTTGAAGAAAGACAATGTCAATGCATTTGGTGACCCCGTTAAAACATGATAGATCTGGAAGTCAGACTGACAGCTGCAATAACGATGGCATCGCGAAGTTTGACGTCAATCACGCAGTTGAGACAAATGTTTGGATGATTTGTTTTGGATGAATAATTCCTGGTTAACGAACCAACGAGACCACCAACGATTTTCAGAGCAACTGACCGAAAATGCTGGCGGTAAATCTAGCACCGTCCATGTCGACGATGAACGGTGTTTCTCTAACACTAGCCACAGCTATTCCAGCACTTTAGGTGCTTCATTTGTAAGGAAACCACGTTCAAATTCTTGCGGATTGTTTTTTCAGTTTTACACAGACACTCTGCGATCATATAAACTAGATGTTGTAAGTAAATCAGTTGGAGGTTCTGTTAGAAACGTTTGTAGAAGTTTCAAGAGAACATTCCAAATGCAATCTGAGATGAAAAAGTAACGTTTTGCCACTCCGATACTCCTTTAAAAGAAACTTTCCCTTCTTAGCCAGGGAAATAGTTGCGTTGGGCTCTACAGTGAAAAGTTTGAGCAGAGTTTGATTTCGGATACCTTTTTTCTGCTGCCCGCGTTGACCTGCATCAAAACAGCGCATCAAATGTGTATAGGTCTCTCATACACAGTGAGAATTTCCAAGGAACTTTTGTAGGCACACAATTATTCATTGCGGAAGTAGTACCGACGGATGACTACTGTTGACAAGTCGCAGAAATAGCGGGTACCTAACGCTTACGAACGTACTAATTACAGTGTAGTCGATCTGAGAAGAGGGCTGATACAATGTGATAGCAGGACAGTTTCATTTTGCTTGCCAAGCTTCATTGTTAACGTGATCCTTTCTCGTCACCAGCAAAGTTGAAGCATACCTTTCACAAGTGACAAATGAGCTGAACATCTTGGAGCAACGACAACCTAGTTTACACTGGATTGTACAAATTATGATACTTCACTGGTCAACTATTGCGTTCCAGACGGTCTTCTGTAAGAAGATAAACGACTATGGAGCATAAACAGTTGAGATGCAACTAGGTCCGTACTTAGTCACAGCGAGAGGTTGAATAAAATATTGCAATTATTTTTGATAAACAGGAACATAAGAGTCAGATTCATATGCATGTATTTGATGGGATGGTACTTATCTAATCTACAAGAATACCACCGGGTTTTTATCATATACTGATCATAGCTGAAGCTCTAGAAAAAAAGGCGATGTTCATCAATTAAGTTTTAGGAGTTAGAGTGGGTACTGTGAGAAAATAACATTGTTAATAACATCACTTTGTGCTCTTTAAGCGGAACGGACGAATGTGATGTTGCAGAACATACCAAACATCAGACTGTGTTGTGCAATGGGATGTTTGAAGCGATTCTGGAGCCATCCAACGAATAGGTAAGCGTCCGCGTCCTTTTTTGTGGTAGTATTCACGTTGATGCAAATTTCGGCAAAGGCCAAAGTCACCAATTTTCACTACAAGGCGATCGTCTACAAGACAGTTGCGTGCGGCCAAATCGCTAGTTATCGTGGTAAATGGAGGAAGATAAAGACGAAAATGTTTGAAGTTTATGGCACTGCATCGTTATGTACATGGGTGAACCAATGGGGTCTTTCCGGAAGGTCGCTGAGAGTCACGGATTTCACAAGTAAAAGTCAAAGAATAACGATCACCCAAAAGTGAACGATACATTAAAGCAACCAAATGGTTTTCCACAAGGATGATATAAAACATGCATTATCTCCCGTAATGTCAAATACCTGTTTCTAAGTTACAGTGTGCATTCTCTCATGCGACGTACTGGACGAACAATGATGTCTACGTGGACAACGGAGGACATGGCAACGAACAGTACTTTAGAGGTCATAATAACGTTTGTTACGAAAAAATGCATACATTGTTCATTCATACAACCCGATATGCAATATGAATGAGAAATCTGATTTACTCAAATAGAATATGCAGCTGACTATGAGTTTCGGAAATCGTATTTTGGGCGGGACTTTATCATCGATGCTGGAATTTGGAGACTATCTGATGGGGGAACTTCAAAAAGAGGTGTCTCATCAACTGTGGTGAAAATGAACTCCTGCCACTGATTTTGTTAGCTCCGATGTTTGCTTTGGGATGCTACCTCAAAACCTGAATCGTAAAACCTCGTTGACTGAACACATGACCGATTGAGATGTGTGGTGACCAGATGCTGACGTGGCTCCAAAGCGTTAAAATACCTATATTGATGGTTCCATCAACTCAACACAATTTCTCAGCTGAACACCAAAGGATTCGCAACAGAGAGACCGTCAAATGTGAAAACAAATCTTAATCAGTGGTGCCTGTGTTGAAAGTTCACGAAATCCTGAATTCGCTCACGTTTTTCTTTGTATTACGTTCATATTGTGTTGTATTGTGTCAATTCCTGTACTGGACCGATAACAAACAGAAATATGTTACGACACAGGATATCGACCACCAGCAACGACAGACAATCGAAGAAACTTCGTACAAGTCTAAGAAAATTGGGACGTCGAAATAACGATGATAACGATATGCATGTGCCTCACGAGCTGAACCATGCAAGTAAACAGGAAGATAGAAAGCATTACACTTAGACTCGGTTTACCAGCCACTTCCATCGCGATGAACGATGTCTGCATGAAAAAAATAGCGAGCATGAGACACTAAGAAAAGATATCTCAAATAACGGCGATGAAACCAGACTGGTTGGAATGCCTGCACCCAACAGGTCCAAAACCAAAACCCAATAATCAAACTAAGGTAGTAGGTCGGCATTTAAGCTAATAAGTCTCCGAAGCCTCATACATAAGGTACCGCGAGAAAAGGAATCTAAGTCGGAAATACAAAACACCTTACCGATGCACATATTTTTTGGCTGCCAGATAAGCCATCCCATCAGCAATCTGGGCGGCCCACAGATAAGCCTGTTCCGGTCGCACACAACCTTGACCACTGTCACCCAAATGCCGCAAATAGCTGACCAAATCGCCCTCGCTCATTAATTCCATAATGACCAACGGACTGTTCGAAGCGACATTATGCAGGCCGGCCACATACTGATCGGAGGTATCAGTCGCCAGTGTGCAAACCTCATGACGATTTCGGCGTTCTGCATGAAACGCAGTTGAAAAACGACAATTAAAAATGAAACATTGTCGAAAAGTAAAACGTAGATTAAGATATAAAGAACGGATTCCCTGGCAAAATTTGATGGATGACGTTCGTGTTATGCGTTTTTACATTCCGAAAGCAGATTTTTCCACACAAACTGATAGTTTTCAGGATAAAGTTTTCCACTTTTCACGGTCGCTTTATAGCAGTTGTGGCGCACTTCTGACGGCTATTCCATATTGATAAATGTGTTATACGTGAATACATACATCTGGTTAGTGTATATACACCCAATTTGTGTAGGAAACACGTCAGTGAATAGATACAAATTGAACTGTATCTCGTAAATTATAAACCATTCCGTGTCGACTTCATCATCTGACTTCAACGGACCTGCGATATAGTAGCTTGATTGTCACTAAAGAAACTGCTAGCTTGCTTGTCAGCCTACCGTCTGGGATAGGAGATCGATCGACATTCGCAGGTCTAAACCAACAACAGATGTGCAAGACATTGTCATCGATAACACTATTAATGGGCGACAAAAGTTTATCATACAGTCATGAGAAAAGAAGAGGGGATAAGCTCCCAAATAAATAAAAGAAGTTTAATACACGAACAATGTAAGTCTGAAATGAAAAAAGCAAAGTGCCCACGATTTACAAGCAAACAGTTCAGATGTGAACGAGAGAAAGACAGCGTCTTGCAACTTTCACTGTTTACTTCACTGACAACGACAGCAATTTAGCCATTGAGCCAGACTAACTCATGTCGCTTTGGTCAACCTGCTCGCGACTGCTTACATTGGTCAGTGGGAAATCACCGTTTGTTGACCCACAAACTTAGTGTCAGTCATTTGCGATGTACGAGGTGATTGGTTATCGTCCTTCATACACAACCCGAACACCTTAATCTATGCATCGTTAATGAATGAACGTTAGACCGTCACTGCTAAACCGATGTCGCCAACTCCATCGTTGCTTAATCACTGGTGCCACCTGATGCGCGTGACTGAATACGGATATCAATAGTTGGATATCTGGAGGCGTTTTACGCCCTATGCTATCAGCGGTAACGTTTCGCTGTCGTAGAGTAACACCGCTCTCAGTTTCCTCATATAAACAACCCGAAAACTTCCGACAGATGCTCCTCTATCGCTAAGAATACCTTAGATTGGCAAGCGGTCAGGCACTTGTTGTCAGACGCCTTGTAATGATACGGGAAACTGCACAGTTATCGGAGATAACATTGCACGATCGAACTATCTCAATATTCGTTGCCAACCATGTAACGCTAGTCTGTTCCTTAAAACGTCCCGCGCGAAACGCACACATAGCTGCCATTGCTATGCCCAGTTTCCGATCGTCCTGATGCTGCGAACTGCAAAGAATTTCAAAGCCCCCCAACAAATCCGTAAAACAGTGACGTTAGAAACTATACAAGAATGAAATGTTTACATAAAACCAAGAGAAACTGAGCTGTCATTTCCAAGCAACTTACTCGGGGTTTGGCTGAGACATTCCGTGTAAAATGTACCACCACGCTCAGTAGACGATGGATGAGTAGAAGAAGCTGAAATGCCTGAACGTCTAAGCACGTGGGGGCTGAAACGACCAACACAGTCGCGCAAGTACATAAAACAGCCGTCCTTAGCGTGGCGACCTCGACGATTGTATTTGGAGCTGATTAAACCCAACAATCGCACTAGATGGTACGATTGAAAACCTTTCATCCTACATGCTTCATTGATGAAATCACGACGATCAAACAGAGTAGCCAAATTACTGATAGTCTGGAGAAAACAGAACAGGGTTGACATAACAATGTTGAATTTACATAATTCATCACATGAAAATAAAAGCAAACAAAGCCGAATAGTGACGGCTGCCGTAGACAGTGAAGAACAAAACATAACAAGTTTTTCACAATAAAACATGATTAATAACACAAACTAAAACAGTTAACAAACATTTTTAACAAAGTTGACATACCAAAGAATGGTGACATTTTTGGAAAACGTCAGACGTCACGACTGTCCTTGTCAAACGAATGTGCCATTAATCAAGCATCTATTCTGAAACCGCTCGAAGGACCACCCAAACTGAGGATAAATCAACAAACGTTGCCAACGTTCACCAGTTGAGGGTATAAATTAACTAAGAGAAAGTGTGTTACACAGACACTCAAGTTAACCTTTTTCAAAAATCCACATTTCGATGTTACTGGATTGCAAGGTGAGATGTTACAGGCACGTTCTATAGGGCCCGCATAAACTTCGAAGAGTGATTAAACGATATGAATCAGGCATTATACGTTTCTAATATAATGACCACACTATCATCCTGTCAGAACGTTTTCATAACGAGGAGTGTGCGTCCCAACAAGCATAAAGACAATGACAACAATGCAACAGACCATCATAATAGTGGTGGATATAGATACGTAGTCGCCTCGTGGTCAAAAGAAACACCCTCAATGTAATTACAAAAAGGACAGGGAAAGGTGAATGGCATGTAAATTATAAACTCAACCAATCTGTATGAAGGTGACTGCAACTCACAAACAAATAACTGGGTTACGAGGAAGAATAAAACAATATATGGAAGGTGACATCTGTTGGTTTTCACTCTACCGTTCGGATACTTTTCACAGACAAATCAGTCAGATGACGGTAAAATTCAGGTCACAAAATCCATTCATCCCTCAACATCCTGAAGATATATAATCATGAATTTCAAGCGGCAGGCTAACCCAGAAGATGAATGCAATCTGAGGTGGCAGCAACAACAAATGGAGTAAGAACGTAGAGCAGGATGTTGAGCAGTTGACCATATGTTTGTGCTCGAACGGTACAAGGCTAAGTGTGCGTGCCAGCTCTAGGCTGCGAAAGTGCATTATCTTGTATAACTCAAGACTGCGGCCATGACCTTCAAGTATGCACACTTCCTGGCAGTAAACAAGTCACAAATACAGGGAATAAAAATTCGAAAAACGATAAGAGCGGTAGGTACCTTAATCGCCACTGGAATGTTCGTAGGATTTCCGTAGACCGCACGAGCAGGGGTTTTTAGTTCATGTACCAAACCACGATAGACTGTACCGAAACTACCGTGTCCAAGTGGATGTTTCCAACTGAAAACCTGTAAGTCGGTCATGGACATCTCCCAAGCATCGAGGTCGTAAATGTTCCAATAGTCTCGGTTAAACGACTTCCAGGCAGTAGCTCGTAAATATCTGTAAGGTGTGAGAGGAAGCACGTTAGATGTGTGCACAATGAAGACAATTCAATGAAAAACTCAAGCAGCCCTATAACAACTTACTCTCAGGGTTTCGAAGACAAAAGCTTAACGAGTATTCACCGCAAAACAAAAAGCTGGCTTCTTGTTCTAAGTGTGATTCATGAATGACGAATACGTCATAGCATTGCGTCCAAAAGGCGAGTTGCACCCAAGACCTTGCTGTGAGAAACAATAGTGTGCACGAAACAAACCGTGACGAACGAGGGAAACTAATTACCCTCATGCAGTTTTTTGGTCACCATTCAGACATAAAACGATTGTCCACGGTTTCTTGGCTCTGTACTGTGAAAACAAACACACTCGTTTAAGTACTACGATGGTCACAATGTTTGTTCACTGTGTTCGAAATGTAGTGTGCCGGTAAAAATGACAATAATCAGTAAAAACGTGAATGCACTGTTAGGTATCCCGATGTGAGCCATGAACAAATTGCCAACGCACACATAATAGTGAAGATTAGTGATCCAGAAGGTGAATGCCATCAGTATTTAGTTAATCTTCGAGATGACTGCCTAGGTACACACTTCATGCTACAAGACTAAGTATAATGGTAACAACAGAGTCTAACAACAAGAGGGTGCAGGAACAATGTTTGGTAGCGAGACATTTCTGAGCTAAACAACCAATTCTAAAAAGAGACTGAAACGAAAAGCGTGCAAATGATAGACAAACAACACAGATTAACACATGTAAGACTGTGAACGTGAAATATATTCATGTCGTTCAACAATTAAGGTCACCAGTGTTTCTTAAATGATCACTTTCGGTTCATACACGATAAAGAGATCTATGCGAAGAAGGAGGAACTTACCGCTGCCGAATGAGGTAGGTAACGAGACCGAATACAAAGAGGATGACAACAGAAATCAGCAGGCTGTTTAAAATGGCGAGAATGATTTGAGCAGCTGTGGGGAATATTGAAAAAAGTAACCAGTAAGTCGATATGCAACATTTAACCGAAAGAGAACAAGGTAGACAAGCAACTGCGAATGAAAAAGAGGCAATTGCTTACTAATGAATGCTAAATACGAGGGTTAGTTTGAAATGACTGAGAATAATGCGGAACATTTCAAGTCGGCCTTTCTGATGGTTCAAGTAAAATGCATGCAGTCGACAGAAAAATCTAAGCACTGGAAGGAAAACAACATTGATAAACAAAGAATTAAGAATCTCCAATAAGTCACTTGTGTGTCTGCGTTCGTTTCACGGAGTTAATGATCCAGTCCACTCTACCCGCTTCAGTTTATTGTCGCGATTTTTTTGTCACGCGCTGCGCAACTGATAACAAAGGGAGAAGCGGATGCACTTTGTAAAATATTTTTTTGAATATTACCAAATTGATGGTAAAGGTACGTGCGTTAGTTCATTTTGTCATGAATATTTACAGATAAGTTCCGACCAAAGAATGTTATAGGTCAAACGACCGTTCCTCGTAACGATGAGGAAGAGGAAACCCTCACAGATGCCAGAGAGGGAACAGTGAAGAAAACAGGCCGAAAATTGTTCGAATGTACGCCTGCTATGGATCACTAGTACGACAGACAGACTTTCCGGGATACACCTCGGATAACAATGGAAAACTGAGTTCCAACCCTTCCGCTGCATTCGTCTTTGAACCACGTTCTGTCATTATTCGCACAGTTGCGTGTCGGATAAGCGTTAATGTGAACCACTGATGTAATACTGCTGGCAATGGTGACCATGCAATCCTCAAGCATGAATATATTAGCAGTCATACTAAAAATAATCCGTGATCGAATTTTCAGTCATTGACGAATGCTGGCTGCAGTGAATGCTTGGCCGATACACTGCATACGCTGTTCAGCCATCACACATAGTGGATTCATATGATTCACACCAATGGAGTGGAGATGTAGAGTTCACTAGAAAACAGACTGATGACGAAGCAATTCATCAAGGAAATCGTTAGCAGTAAAAACAACAATAGATGACGATCTACACGGAATCAAAGAAGTTCTTACACACTGAGTTGATCAAAAGTAATGGCGCTTGTGTGCCAATCACAACAGTGTGTTGAGGTGATCGAATCAACGAGGGCGTCCAGCAGATAGTTAGTCATCAGTCAATAAGAAATTAACATGCAGGAAACTGGACTTTCGAGTCACTAACCAGTTGATATCCATTTAGTCCCTTTTTTATAGAAAGATTCCATACTAATTAACGATAAACCGAAATACTTACTGTCCAAAACTCTGTTAGGTTCAGACTAAGTTACGAATGATTCATAAACCTAACTTCTTTTTTGGGGGCTTGATCAATCGGGGATTCGAAAAGCGTCGCCGCCACAGAGGCAGCACTTTCTTCTCAATCTAAGTCCGAGTTCGTTGAAGCAATTCCCAAATATGTTCCATTGTTTCTAAGTAGACAGTAGCCGAGTTAAATCAAGCAAGACTTGTCTTCGACACTTCTAAACATTCGTTTTGGATCGAGAGCCTGTCGATTAACTGTAAGCCACTAACATCTCATCTCAAATCATAAAGTCCCTGTCGGGGTAGTCTCCAATTTCCCAAAAATATTCTCTAATTCGCCATGAAAAAGACCCAAAAACTTTACTATTTTAAGTAATATTCTATGTTAACTCGAATGTGCGATTCTCCGCCGTTCACGAGCATTTTCAACCTTTCGTGGCAATTTTTGGCATCCCGTCTACACGCTCATCTTTTGATTGGGGACTTCCTGTATTGTCTGAACTTTCATCTGGTCCATTGTTCGATCCTGCTTCCTTAATGCTTACAAACAATATAAATGTGAACAAGTTTGTGATCATGTTGGATTCGCACTGAGTTACATCAGAAACCTTTGTTTAAAGGCCATTCTTTCTCCTATCACTGTGTCAGTCTTGGGTGATTGGGTCGTTCCGAGTTAATCGTGTGTCCTTCGTAGCCCGTTGTCTACTGCCGTTACCCATTGTTCCGTTATCTACCGTATCGTTATTCAACGTTCCGTTAACCGCCATATCGTTAACTGTTATTCTGTTATCTGTTATGGTCAACTTACGCGCTCAAAGACCATAGACCCTTTACAACAGTCGACTAATGTATTGCCACTTTTTCAAACAACTACCTTTTCGAGGTTTCAACCAGATTCGTCAAACTGAACTAAACGATGATTCATAAGTTAGGTAGACAAAGTTTTCAATATGCATACGACACAACTTTTATCCGAACTAGGATGATCAACACAAACTCCGACCAGGTTCCGCAGGGTTACTGTTAATAATACCAAGAGACAGATTGCCCCCAAATAATTATGAACTTCTAAACTACATTTGCCACAGTTGATATCACACCGGCTTATCCTCAATTAACAACATTCTGGTTACTAACATTGAAGAGGTGGTTTCCTTTCAGATGATATCCGAATGCTTTTACCGAGTGATTGAGTTCAGCTAATCAAATAGTACATTACGTAATCGATTTAAATATTTTCAATGTACCTTAGGGAAATCGATCAGAGGGTAACACAATAAAAGAAATATTTCTTAATGCACTATAGTCCCTATGTGTTTTCCATCTTAAAATGACTCGGCATTGTTGTCATGTGTCTTATATCATTCTTCTATGGTTCGATAGTAGTTTAAGATTACCTGAGGAGTTTCTTTGGTACTGAGCCCAGCAAACAAGCACATTGGATTAGAGAGTGAGAACAGATACACTACACCAAATTTTCAACACTGCGTGAAGGCTAACAATAAAAGACTTTCTGACCGAGTTGAATCGGCATTACAGCAAGAGGACCAAATTGGGTGACGGAAAAACAGACGTGACCTGAGCCGAACACACCACTTTACCGGAGAATACAGCCACATCTGGAAGTATATCTCTGAAGAAAAAGAAGGTTGAGGCGAATACATGACACTGAATTGTCAACGCTGATAGCGGGTTATCACTAACAAACGTCAGATTCGAAATAAGCCAACCAACATACATGATACACAACCAACACACGGTCGTGTTTGTCAAAATGAAGGTAAATGTATGGAACACATTAGTGTTCTAAACTGCCCTCAAAACGTTCAGGCTACCATGGTCAACAGGCATTTCTTGAGCAGTCTCAGTAACAATGCGTGTTAGTGTAAGTCCTCACGTGATATTGAGACGTCAGAGTAATGTTTAAGTCTTCCCGGTACCCATGTAAATAAGTGAACTAATAAACACTCCTAAGCGCGTCCTGAGGCCGCCAATTTGAGAACGGCTTTCTACGTGAAGGCTAACTGGGAAACGAGCGGTTTTCTCTTAGCGAATGATGCAATCACGGTCAAAGGGTAGTCGTATTACGGGCACGTGACGGACGTATAGTAGGAAATTTGCTAATCTGTAAAGTGTCATATAAGCTATTTGATGGTAGTACGAGATGGTGCATGTTACCCGGTCACAAAAGGGTTTTACATATCTCAAAAGAAAGACAAGCTCCCGGAAAGGATGCCGTCCTCCGGACGTGCTGTCCCTACATCGTGTGAACATCTCCAGTTTCCGCCAAATATAAACAAATCCAGGAGAAGACACACCAGTTACGTTGATAATCACCAGCTGCAATGGGTACGTAAGGTGTGCCGCGTACCTTAAACAGATGGACCTCATTCGAAGAGTATACGGATCATTTCACTCACCGGCCCTCGGTAGCAAGAGGCAAGAGTCGCAACAGCCCTGTTGACCTTAGAATCCCCGGTTAAGCAGATCTACTACACCAGATCCGTTTTTCTTGGTGAACCTTCGAAAAATTATACAGAGTGAGCTAGGGCTCTTGTATAGATAGATTCTGTCTAAAAGGTATACGAATCGAACCACTCGTGGTTACAAGCCATCAGTGGACTGCGAACTCCGTGATTTGGTTCGTTGTCCTGTAGTTTGGGTTGTTTTAAACGAAAGTCTCCGGATGTGGCCGTTCAAATCAGCTCCTGCATTCGGTCTGAGTAACGGAGAAGTATACTGACCCACAATTATGAACTACTGAAACTTTGTTGATCACGAATGTTGTATGAGGTTTTTAGCGTGAACCTTTGCCCGGGGTGCCGCCGGTCTGAGTTCTTCCCACGCAAGATTTTCCTGCCACAA
>LUCH01000914.1:7603-38330 GCA_013368495.1 Paragonimus heterotremus | reverse complement strand
CCTGGGACCACACGAGTTCGAAACGGTGTTTGTGGTGCTCTTCCGAGAAACCAACAGTCCATGAACGGTTTCGTCCTTGTTTGGGATTATCAGATAGAGAGTCTGAATGGGAAATCGGACCGGCTACTTATCGCATTGTAAGACAATGCCCTTTTCTCCTCGGACAGCTGGTTCGATAACCCATTCAGACTATCTCTACTGGGTGAGTCCAAACAAGAACGGAACTGTTCGTGGAATGTCGGTTTGAGGGTGAGCATCAAGAAGCACTACAAAGAGTCTAATGACCTTTGCACGTTTGAAGTTTGGCAGCTAATGTGGTAGTCAACGGGATAAACAACCAAGTCCAGAAAGTGGACAGCATAGCGTCGACATTCCGACAGCGGATGACCGCTTCGAATGGAAGTCACATTAACTAGACTAACCCAAAATAACTGCCTATCCCAAAACACCCAGAGCTCTAACATTCGTTTAATTAAATGCATACCAATGTGTCACTGATGTCCAATGAACCCTCGCAGCACAGTGCATGTGTTCACATAATTATGGAACGGGTGTGAAGCCCGCAAACACAAACAAGTTTACCTTGAAAACCTTGCTACTGATACCATCAAGAGGCAGTTTGCAACAAAAATGCATTGTGTATGCCAAACAGATCGACTCACTTTTGACGCAAAAATCATGTTCCACAAAGTTGGACAATGGGATAGGCATCGTCCTCACCCATATCAGGTAGTGACCAATCAAGTTGCTCGATTTGTCCGGTGCGATCCACGTAAGACGAAGTGTGTTGTCTTCCAGTGGGTTCAGCCAGGCATAGTGTGGCTCTGATGGATCTAAAGTTTGGTAACCAGAATACAACTGTACGAACAACAAACGACCAGAAGAATCTTCATTTCTACCAGATAACAGTAAACGTAAGTTGAGTGAAGATCAAAGGTTGACTTGATAACAAAATATAAACATCATTTTTCGGCCAATCACACATATATACACACATGGATCAATATTGTAAACACTTCAGGAAGGAGGCGGATGATCTGTATTTGGTAGGCGTATCGAGCACACACATACAGTCGTGGTAACTTTGGCAGGTATTAGGTAGAACGATTCAGTAGAACTCTGGCTATATGTTGACTAGTGGCACCACTTGAGTAATGATGATATTCTGCGCCATGCACGTGATCGAGGTGGAGTAATGTAAAAGAATAAACCAGTTCTTAACACCAACGTGCCGAAGACTTATAATCTATCAGGACTGAACCGAACCAGACCATGCTAACAAGTAGGTTGTAGAAATAGGGACAATTCGGTGTGAAAGTCCCAAAGGCACTGAAAACGTACGGGAACATTGTACAGGCATAAATCAACCGAGTTGACGAGCACAAACACATGGTGATTTGATGAACCTCAATACAATCCAGACCTCAACACAAGAAGATTGTTCGATGTCCAATCACTACCATTCGCACAATAGTTCAAGCGACATAGTTCAGGGTGCACTTTTGTAGATGGAAAATGCTCAGACAAACAATAAATGACTTCGCTATGAATAACAATACCGGAATATACGACTGCGATCGTTTTGACCAATCTACTAGCAACTTCGTTTGGTTCGACTTCTGCCTTCTTTATGCCAACATTCCGGTCCGATCAATTCTGTCCAGTTCTAGGAACACAGCACATGCAGTTGAAGTGCGGTTTGTTAGCCAGCCTTCTAGTTATGATCTGTCGCATTGTCACTACTGGGGGTTACATATAGACTCTTGGAATTTGATATGCGATTAACAACCAGAAGAGAGGGTATACTGCTCCTCAGGGTCATAACAGCAAATCCATCGGTTTCCGGACAGGCGCCACACATATTATGATGGTTTTCAGAATCCACATACACATTGTCGGGGGCAGTTATCGGCTTTTGCAAGATTAAATTGTCATACCTCCTAGCAAATAAGCGAGCACTTACTGATTGATTGAGTAGTGAAGTAAGTCAAGTGACTGTGTGCACCAGATCGAGACAACGGGAATCGCATTTCCAAATAGACCACATAGCGTGTCGATGGTTCCAGATCAGTCAACACCTTGAAACAATTTCCGAACTCGGAAGAGTTGCGATTCGCACGTTCACAGGAGACTTTTCCCATGCGGCAACTAAATAGTCGAGTGGATGGGGGAAAATAAGATTGAGTACGAAATTGTATCGGTCGATTAAAAGTCAGTACAAAGCAACCGTTACCTGTCTCTATGACCACTGACAGTTATGTGCTCCAGTACTGAAAATGTATGCACTAATGTTTCGGACAAAAGTCGTCTGACATTAAGGTTTAGCACATTGTTGGATCCGTCATAAACTGTGTGCAAGTGCGCCACAACGAATCTATCTGTATGTTCATATCGTCTACGTCGGTATCTCGTTAGATGGTAGTTTCATCTGCAAATGCGCATTAAGGAATTCGTATATATCAACATCCAGGTTGCATGAGGCGGCAGAAAAATCAACACCATCAATTTATTGTACACCACTGGACATATTGTCACGAGGCGACCGCGTTTACCACTGAGCCACAGACCTCACATTAGGCACGACGGAATCACCATACGCAAACGCTCAGTCACATTCGCTCGTGAGTAATGCCCAAGTTTTCCGATCGTCTCGAGAGGAGACAAACTGTCCTGCGAACATTGTGGCACGGGCATGCACTACGGACGAACTCCGACAAGGGGGAAACTCGAGTCTAGTGTTAATTTTCGACAGAGGCTGGCTGAACAGTCTATGGGAATGCTGCGGCTCCAATCAACTGTGAGTGATGATCAAGTCATACAAAAAATGAACTCCCTACTACTCACCAGTAAGTGTCAAATCATTCATAAATGACCATAAGCCAGAACAGGTGGCACTGTGGTTTCAGTCACTGTTTACTGCGGTAGTGACAGGAAACATTTTTGATGGAAAAAACGATGAAAAGAAAGAACGAAAGTGAGCAAAGTAACATTTTTGTGGATGTAGATGAGTCTCTGACTGTAGCACATAGCCAGACGTTGGATTGCTAACAGAAATATTCAAGCGAACAGAGCGTTTAATTTCTCTCCTTCCGGTTTTACATAGCACGGTGTTCACAGCCAAGCAATAACTTAGGTGACAATATGAACTAAACACTAGCAGGTTGCCCAGAACTAGTTCGGAACAAACGAGATAAACAGAGATTGTGCCAATCAGCATCAACAGTATACAACTCCAGTTGGAACGCTACGCACAAGGACCTAATGGCATAGTGTGGATCATCATAAGAACTAAATTTTCAAGTAAAATGATATCAAGACACGGAAAGATTATCCAGAAAAACAGTTCTCTTCGAACGACACGGACACAGGCATAAATGTCCATTCACTCAAACCAGACGATATGGTAGCTTGAGTTGTTATTCACCGAAAAGGTGACGAATAGAATTTAGTACAGACAACCGCTAGATACATCACCCAGAGGCAATATATGCTCAACTTCCTACTAAAAAGTCATTATCGAATTTGCGAAAAAGACGTTGCCTGTCACGGACGATATTACTTAGTGTTGCGCCAGTTGTATGTCTCTAACAAAAACAATGAGCATAGCATAAGTTCATACGGACAAGTAGAATCTGACTATTGACACATTTTCTACAGAACCACAAGGCCTGCAAATAGTTCTGTTTTTAAGTGGGTTCTCGCCTGTATAATTTTTACGTCAGACGGGTTGTTTCAAAGTATTTCATGGAGGCTAGGAAGATAGCCACGTTCATGATCTCAATTCGCCGTTCGCGAAGAGAAGTGAACACAATGTGGAATGAATTTCATGCAGTAAATATGAGCTTCGAGCTAAGTATTCATGAAGAAACCACTCTGTCAAGTAAACCTACTCCACGGTAAGAAAAATGACTCATTTTTTCTGCTATAAGGGTACGAATTCTCCGAGGCATATGAGAAACTAACGTGTGAATTGCGGGACGGTGAGTAGAGTTGTACTCCCAGAACGAGAAACTTAGTCATTTTTACCACTCTCGAGTAGCTTGGCAATGTGTACAACAGCGTTCACAACTTCTTGCTGAACGTCTACTTCGAGGTTAATATTTCTTGCGGGAAACTCATTCCACAAGTTGTTCAGTTGTTCAGACAATGAAACGAGGCCAAAACAGCTAATGAAGTACTTAAACTTGACAAGACAACAACCACGAATAGAGTATTACGGGACAAATCAATTGAAGTGAAACCAAGTAGACCGTAATCAACGGATGAGAGATATCCGGAGACTTCACTGTTGTGTATGATTAGTTTTGCGAATTACAGGTGGTTGCATGAAAGCTACAAAAACTACACAGAGCATGCGGTAAAAATAAGGGTAACTCACTGCAAAGAACCATCCTGGGTTAGGTCTTCCCAACTGGATATATTGGTTGATCTGAAATGCAAAGACGCCAAAAAAAGCGACTATTTCCTTTTCCGTACTGTTGACAAACCAAAACTGGCTGGTGATCGAAACATATTCAAAGTGGACCCGAGGATACGTCTTTGAAAACAATACAATTTTTCGGGATTTACCACACCCATTTAAAATTTCAGTCTACAATAAAGTTTTCTACAAAAACGGCATCAGCGATTATCTGGCTGTCATTTAGGGTATGTAGCGATCTTGTAGACTAGGGCAAGCAAACGAATCACACATGAAACTGTTCAACTTTTCAGTTTGCGCCAAATTACAGTTTCACCTGATCAAAGCCGCAAGCATACAATCAAAGTGCATCTGAAAACAAAATGGTCACGATATCTGGGGTCTTCATTTTGTAGACAGTGGCACCCGTCTTGAGGAAACTTGCAACAAGTGGGACTCCGCCTAGTGGTGACGAAACAACCAGCCACAAGCAAATGGCCCACATGACTTACATACACCGTTTAACAGAACAGTAGAGAACAGGAACAAAGTTTATATCACCAAAACACACTCACGCAGGACAATGATAGATAATCGTCAGCACAACTTCATCTCGATGTAACGAAGCAGTGGTCGGTGACGGTCTGTCATAATGCCTCACAGTGACGTGTTTGGACCAAGAGATACGAACACTAGAAGCAGTTACTTGATCGACTGACATCGGGAACTCCGTCCAACTGCCTTGAAGATGACGGAGTGACAAAAAGTCGTAAAAACAAAACGCACGCACCATACGGGTCGCGCAGAATGCGTACACAATCAACAAATATGTTGTGATATCACAGCGCCAGGTGAACCGGCAAACAAACTGATCTGCCACAGTGTCAGTTGGAGTATACCGACAAACCACAAGGATTCTAACTTTTAAAAAATGTCTAGTTAAAATGCACATGAGCAAAAAATTGAGCTGCATACGCTGATGCAAACCACAGCGTTGTGTGCAGTAGGGCACATTTAAAATGAATGTCCTTTATGAGAGTAACAAGAACAAAGCAAACATACATCACTGTGGACAAGCTGGAAAAACATCGGTCTTATCAATGACATTCAAAGCAATAAAGCCGTTAGAAAACAATGACCAATTGGATAGTAAGAAAACGTCGCTTACGGATTACGCTTTACATCATTCTGAGCTCATCATCATTCGTACGTTGTGATGCCAAAACCTGGGACATTTTATTAGCTTTGAAGTAAGCACATTATCCCGGAAAAACACTGTGGTAGAATTCGGAATTGGCTATGAAGCAAGTACGATTAAATCGAATAATTCGACACTGCAACGAAAATATCGTCGGTTTTGTGGCAGAAGAGATCTCGGAGCACAATATACAGCGCGAAACACCAATGAGAGAGACGGTACTGATCTGATCGCACTGAGTGACACCTTCGAGCAAATTTTAATGACGTCTAGCCGGCTATAGGCTCGATTTGGTCAGCCGTAACAAAGGTCTTCACGACTGTATTCCAGTTGCATGCCTAGATGACTTACGGGAATTTCAAAATTTGCAAACACAAACATTGCACTAATGAAGATGGGTGAAGCAAGCAGCAGAAACAAGAATGAAATAAAACGGCTTACAACGGGCCAGATCACCATTAGTGATTGAAATCAGACCACTTTCGGCTTCGATCAAAGAACGTCCATGCGGCATCAGCTTTAGAGTGTCAGAGTTAAACAGCTGAAATATGCTGTCTGGACAGAGACGACGGTTCTGAGTGAAACGTACAAGGCCAGTGGACCACAGATGAAGACCCGGAGGAGAGAACGATGCAGGTGGAGAATCGATCGGTGGCGTGGACCACAGTTCTTTCAGATAATCATTCTCCGAAACCTCCAAAGCGATCCTCATGATAAGACAAACAACAAAATTTAAACAATGGCAAATGGCTTCGTACCGACAGAGAATACGGCTATTTGGGCAAGATAAGGTGCACGGAACCAAAAGTCATAGCGTTTAAGCGCAGAAAACTTAAAATCAGTGACTGTTAAAGCGCACCGAAAGACCGCCGACAGTGCAGTTTAAATGTGGTTTACAGTGACCACAGAAACAACAAACAAATTTAAAGTATTGGCCAAGCCACCGATAAAAAAATAAAACCGAAGTAAACTGCGGAATAACTGAGAAGCTGAAGATTGAAAGTGAACGGAAGGTGTAACTGATGAAGCTACTAAAAGAATACACTTTTTTTAAAGTAAGAATGCTTAATTCAAAACGAAGCTAAGTGGCATGAAATAAAACTGACAGAACGACACAAATGTGATCATGGATACTAAAATAATTGGTAAATCGATTGAGAAAAGCACAACGTTACGGATAAGTTGTGTTATTGTTAATCGATTTACGAATAACATGCTAAACACGACGTCCAAACTGACTTCATTCGTAATAAATTTGGTGTGAATATCTTACAAATGATTAAAACCAAGTTAAACTTTCGAATTTCCCGTCGAGAGCATATCCGCTCCCGGAGAGCGTGTCGTTGGTCTAACGAGCAGTCGGTATGTCGTGTGAACACTCCTAGCCTCTGCCAACCATAGAGAGACCCGAAGAAGATGTGCGAATCACCGTGATGATCACTGGCTCCAAAAGAACGAAGAGCGTATCGAGTATATCGAACAGCTGAACCTCATTGGAAAGGCGGAAGAATTAATTTGGTAATCAGCCTCAGGTAACATGAGACAAACATCGCAACAGCTCTGTTGGTCTTAGAATCCCCGTTTAGGTAGATCTACTATACCAGATCCGCCTTCCTTGGGGAACCTTCAAACTACTGCGTTCCCTTCGTTGTAAAATCATGCATGATAAATTGTGCGTGCTGGGTGGGTGGACTCTGTCCAAGGGGTGTATGAACCGAACATTTACTGATTACCGGTCCTCAACGGACTGCGAACTCTGCATTCCGCCCTCCTGCTTAGCTGGCATGGATCCTTTCGAATCAAAGGTTTCGGATGTGGTTCCTCCTTATGCGTTCGGGGAAGTATCCTGCCTCAACAGTGTACCGCGATACGTTAAATCCTTTTCACGTCAGATACACTGAAACGAGCCAGACGAGGACAGTTCAATGATAACAATACCACTTAGGAAATTGGGAAATTGAGTATGAAATGTGACCACTTCTAGACTATCTTACTGGACTCAGATGAATAAATGGTATCAATTCAACGTGTATTATAACGCATGGTGTCTGCTGTCATGTGACATCACGTTGGTAAGATTTGGGAGTTGGATACCATGGGGCTGTTCAAACTCAGACAGGATTAGTCGCAGTAGGTGGTGTTTAAACCCGCAACCATAACTATAGAACTTCATTGCGCATTGTAACAATGTTTGGTATAAAACGAAACTAATTTGGAAGAACACTGGTTAAACGCAACAAGCAGAAATAGAGGAAAAGTACGGTTCGGTTTTAAACCAATAAACGTGACCACGTAAAGATGAATATGAAGACAAAAGCTCATTGGATAGAATACCAGTGTTGAGAAGATCCATTTGCGACACCAATTTGTTCCAAGTTCGACAGAAACCGTAGAGATGTAATTGGCGGGGAGCGTACAATGCGTAGACTGTGTTGGATTACGCGGAGCGTCGAGAAAGTGACATCTAACAGTTTCATCACCGACTCTGTAATTTACAAAAAAGGATATGGTATGCAATCGCTGGATTAAGTCTTTCTTATTCAAAAAGCTTCCAGCAATAGCAGCTATTTTATCGTTGGTGAGTAGTAGAGGATTTTGGTTTCATATGAATTGAACATCATTCGTACGTAGTTACAGTCTTTGCAATCAGACAGAAGTTCAGGCGAGCCTCTTTTAAAAATAAGCATTAGAGTAAAGTTTCGCTCTTGTTAAAGCTGGTCAGTAGTACATATTCTTGTCACAGAAGGGATTTAAAGTCTGGCTATGCTTTCATGAGACAACCATGTTGATCGTTACGCCACTGAAATTAAGCATGACTGACGTAAACGTTCAGTCAAATCAGTGTGTGAATAATACTCGCATTGACCGATCGTCCTGAAGGGAAACAGTAAATGTTTTGTTAACTCCAAATCATGAACCTATAACTAGGACTTTTTTCCAAGTTGAGCAATATTTTGATTTTTGGTGAGTGGTAGGGATTCTGGTTTTATAAACTATAACTTACAGTTAATCTCATCTGTCACAGTCCCACAGACTTTTCAATCGATCCGCATCGACAAGAAGTACTACACCCGAATTTTGTACTGACTGGAGCTCGCCAGTGATTTATACTAAAATAATTGCATGGTGCATAGAAACGGCATTATCATGAAAAAATAGGCCCGTTTGCATGGGTTCGTTTTTTGGACAAGATAAGATGGGAAAGTGCAGGACTGGATGCTATTACCTTTCATAATATTTGATTCTGAGTTCGTACGTGATCTTGCCCCTGACGCATGCAAGTCAAGACAGCTCTCTTATAGTTATCTGCAAATGATTTTCGTTCAGTCGTTAACTACGCGTGTCCCTGAATGCTTACAATCAAGTTTGTGTATGGACATTCGGAGAAGCTGAGTAACACGTCCAACGCCCACACTGAACGGATTCTGATGTACTATAGCAGTTCAACTGGAGAAACCGTTTAGACAAAGACCTCAATGTAACAGGAAAACCTAGAAAAGTTCGTAAACAACATTCACCTTACCATACTAGCAAACTCCTCCCATCAAGCACAGCATTTTCAAAGTTTTATTGATGACTTACCCGAGTCTTCATCTTGGATGCTCAGATAAAGCGCATCAACTGACCAACATCCGCGCAGATCATCCAAATCCTTCAAGGAGCGAATGAAAAATTCACGACAACCTGCAGTACAAGATACCAAGTAACAAATGTACGGTAGGCGTCCGGAGAAACTACAAGCAAGCGATCAATGGAAAGCAGCAGGAGATGCCAACAACTGCACGCAGTAAAGGTTAGAAAAGCCAAAACAGATTAATCGCACACGCCATACGGTATAGACAGATCAAGATGAACCGTTGGGTGCTTTGTAAATTTCAGATGAGAAACCTCAGAATCAAAGCACGTAGTGTTCAATCAAGCATACAATAGCTTAAGTTAAAGAAAGGTGCCGGAAGAAAGCAGTAGAAAGCCATGTATGGAGATACGCAAACGAATAAATGTCGGCTGGAATATGATAAAATTGTGAAGGTATTCTAGTTAAATGGCTTGTTTTAAACACCACCGTCTCCACCGTATTGCACAAGTATGATGACAGGGTCGCACAAGCAATGATACGGTTCACCAAAGTGCCATCGGAACAGGCAGGTTCCACGTGTTGACGGTGTCAGACAGACTTCAGTGGCTAGGAACTGTTGGACAAATCGCATTGGTCGGACGACCTGGATAAGGCCAGAAGTGATTATCAAGTGAGATCGGAGGATGACGGTGTTTCCGGAAAAACTCAACTTAATCTGGGAAGGCGATTTAGTCCACCGTGCTGTAAATGATAACAAATGTTTCAGATAAAACTTCACAGAAACCAGCAACTATGATTAAAATAAGTAACCAATAATGCATCTTCCACATTCATTAAAGACAACAGAACGACAGCATGTACATACACACAGTTAAAGGTTGTGTGTTCGGTTTCTGCCCGATGAGTAACGACAAAAAGAACGCAGGTGGCAGATTAGTGCAGAGAGAATTACCGGCATGGAACAAACCCCTGAACGTATTCGCAGCCGACTGACAAAGACCGTGTTCACGTATGAACAGAAGACATGAAAGAGTCCACAAGCAGAATGCCGGTGGGTTAAGTGGACTTACGCTTGCGCGGACATCGGTCACCGTCACAGGCCACACAGCGACCGGTGCTTATTTGTATAACATAGCCAGCTGGGCATTTGGATACACAGGTTTCTCCGTATATGACGTACGAATGCTGCCCAAGTGAATTCTGAGAAGCAGGCATTCCGTCGGAATGTAGAATAGTGGAAGAACTGACAGATCCACGGGGAATTTGTCGAAGACATTGAGATGGAGTGATGCACCTGCGGTTCAAGTACTGAATGACAAGACGGTAATGCAAAACAAAATACTGTGATAAAAGAAATATATATGCGTCGAATATACTATATATATATATATATATATATATATATATATATATCAGTTAACAATCTTCCACCAACACACAATCCTGATGGGGTAATCTATTTTTCTCCACATACAAGAGACGGGATAGTAGAATCACTATCAGTATGCTCACTGATCAATGAATAAGTCATTGAAACACGTGATTAAC
This sequence comes from Paragonimus heterotremus, assembly GCA_013368495.1. NCBI lineage: Eukaryota > Metazoa > Platyhelminthes > Trematoda > Plagiorchiida > Troglotrematidae > Paragonimus > Paragonimus heterotremus. The sequence continues at coordinate 27,608 of LUCH01000914.1, read as the reverse complement.
CAGTCGGATTGACGGGAAACATCCTCCGAACTTCCCAATGCAAAGAAGCCTGCAGTATGCTTGCACAATGGAATTATTGAGTCGTAGATGAATATCTCGTTTGCATCATCAAATATTCCACAACAACATCCCTTCCGGTTTACACACCACTGTAACTTTGAAGGAACAACAAATGAACCAGACAAGGGCAAGCAAATAGGCCACTACGTTACGACACGCAAGGAGGATAGAAATCACGCCCCTAAACATCTTGACATTAGCGCTGAAACTTGTAAGTTTATCGCAATAGTCCGTTACCGCGAGGAGACAGAGAGAAAATTCTCAGAATAGTGTATGAGAGTGTTATGTGAGATATTGCATAAGAGCTTTGAGTTGTTATTCAGACAATTCAGTGAAGTCGTGTATTTTAAATTTTCAACAGTAAGTAGTAGCCAACATCGACAGACCGTTTGTTCAACAGGCACGGTTACTCAATGGAGACAATGAGTGAGCAGTCAGCGAAGGGCAATTAGATTTTAATTAGGGAGGAACCGGACATGTAGAAAAGTTACGGTATAGGAATTTTTATGTGAGCATTACTTTTGCACAAACTGAGACAGTCAGGCCAAACAACAAAGATGTCAGCTAGCCATCAACCACATCAAGCACTCTTTGACGGTGCCTCTGCCGACTGGTGTAAGGTGCGGGATGAACAGATGGTGACACAGTGTAGACAAATGTAGTCGTCCATCAAGGGATTGGTCACTGTAGGTTGGGTTCGTTTCTTGAGCTGGGGACCTAGCGACTCACAGAATTGGCGATTCGAGACAGTGAGATGGTGAGCAATCGGGCTGAACGTTGGAGATGCTGTGGTTGTCTCTGAAGTGAATGCGGCTAATGACGCGGAACACTGCGCGCCCCAAGGGAGTTGTCTTGCTAACGACGCTTTACTATCAGTTATAATTCATTTGTTTCTTTGCAAAGACAGCTTACTGAAGACAACTTGATGTTGAATGTTTGATTATGTGGATAGTTGTCTTTAGTAGTTAAGACCCTCCTCTCCTTTCCCTTCTTTCTTGGTTAGGATTTGCTTTTACCCACATGGTTGTGTGGCAGTTAAGCATTCACGAGGATAGTTTAATATCTGTCATGTATTAAAGGGCTATAAAAAATGTTGTGGAAAAATCTTTTTGAATCAATGGGGTTCTAGCCGGCATAACCACTCAACAGCATCGTTCGAACCTATTGAAATCAATCAATGAAATTTCAAAGCAACGACTTTTAGCGGCGTTACTTACGATCAATATATCCCTAAATCTGGAGAGCAAATAACATGGCGACTGCCGAAGCCGCTTAATGATAAGTAAAATGTCCACAAACATGATATCTTGTATCATCCCATTAAAGAACAGATGGGTGAATCATGAACCACAGAATGGATGAGCAAACTTCCCTAAGCTTTAAACAGTAAGGTGTAAGAGCTCATACTGAAAGCGGAAGGACTAAAGCCGGTTTACCAGACCGAATAATGACGCCGAATAACGTAATGTACCGTACTGTTCACGCTCCGTTCGAGAGTGCCAAAGAAGGTCATTGTTGCGTTAGAGGACAAACCAAAAAAAAACTACCTTAGTACCATTCAACTAAGACGGAAAGTCATTCACCCTCACTGAATTTTGAATGTGAAGGTGAACCGCCAAGAAACGATTGAGAGCTAGCTTCAACCGCCGATGTAACTAGGTGAATTCTGGAGTGTTTTTGCGAAAATACAGATGTATATATCCCTTGTTGTAGACAATCAGTAGTGTACATATTTGTCACGGACAGGATTTTACCTCAGGCCACGTTTTCACCAAGCGATCGCGTTGACCACTACACCACTGACCGCGTAATAAGCACGACTGAATCAGCACATGTAAACGTTCAGCCACATTTGCTTGCGAGTAATGTCCAGGTTGCTCGACCACCGCCAGAATAGACATAATAACTGTCCTGTTAATCCCAATCGCTGGCCCCACGGTCAGCATAACCCGCAAGTGAATGTAGCTGAGTGTCAACATACGATAGTTCGGTCGTACCTCACGCGAGGTTAATGAGGAAATAGTTAACAGGTTTTCCTCAGGCAGTTGCGATCGAAATTCAAATCCAAGCCGGCGCATGGGTGTGCATTACTGCTGAGCTCTAACAGGAAGTAAACTTGAACAATGTTTCCATTCAAAAGAAGTTGACTGAAAAGCCCACCGGAACAGGACAGCTGCGATCACTCGCGAATGATCTTAAACCAACATTAGTCAAAATCTCCAAAGAATTATAGATAAAAAGAAAGTCTAAAAACAGTTCACTTGCCAACAACAGGCCCACAGGACATTTGGTTAGACAACGTCCTTTATATGGAACGTGCACACATGAGATGCAACCGGAAGAGCCGTTAGTGTAGCAACCTCCAAGGCATTCTCGATGACAGCATTGATCTGGATGTTGCATGTGGCAGGCCAAACCAAGTTGACGACACCTCAATGAGCAGACTATAGAAAAAGATAAATAACGAATTATACTTCACAGTAGACTATTTGCCAACAAAGTTTGCAATAAACCACCAGACCTAACGTGAACACCGAGTGAGAAGTGACGTCAGTTTACTAACTAGCTGAAAACTTCACATGGAACATCGATTATAGCAGCGTGAACGTTCCCACTGATTTATTAAATTGTGTACGAAACCCAGTCAATTACTAAAGTGACACATAGGGCAACAAGACAGTTGACACTGTATTCATCATAATTGCGGTTCGGTTCTGGTTGTGAGATGCAAGCGTACTGATTGGTTGTACGGCTGTCAAAGAACCGTATCAACTACTGATACACTGTTACCAACGATCATGATAAGTGACTATAAATAGCACATCTCTGTAAGTTCATCCCAGAGTGCACAATAACGAATGACACTCGAAAGGGAGGAAATCGACTGTATAAATGAGATTTCAAATGGAACATTAAAAAGAGTAATATCTCTGTTTCGAAAAATATCACACTTCGAAAAAACATGTCGGTGTGTGGTTGAGTTAAAGGAGAAAAATTATCAACACTATCAATACGTTGGTCAATCATGTTAAGCCTACTCCTCAAAACATTGACCACTTACTAGACTGACAAAGTCCGAATGACCAACAAAACGGCCCGTCAGCGTTTCTATCTTCAAAGGACACAACCGAACTCCCGGAAACATTTGTACAGCGTGCTTCACACAGATCAGTGCACTGAAAACCGTTCTGATTGAATTTAAGAAGCGTCCCGGACGTGCCTGGACCGAGTAATACCGGCCAGTTCACTGTGTTTATGTGACACAACGTAGGATTGTTGTCAAAACGTACTCCACCCCGTTGGATTATACGCAGTGAGGGTAGAGCCACATCCTAACGTGACGAAAAATCGATACATGAGGAATTTATAACATTAAATTTACAGGAATAGAAACATCCAACACAAGAGAACGGCTGCACACGCATTAGGGTTACATAACACAACAAGCCACACTAAAATGCATGGCCATCATGTAACACGCACCATCAGTGGTGAATGTAAGTGAACATGACAACGCAAATCTGATAAACGGCGTCTCTAAACCACTGCGTCTGCCAAACAACCATGGAAAAGCTGCCGTTTACAAAACGAACATGAGGAAGGGAGAACCCACCATATAAAACAATAGTTTGCAATATAGGTAAACCTCGTGGACAGAATAACCTTCGCATATCGAATTTTAGGCTAAACCTCTCAAATATTAGGCCATGTACACTCAACTGTGACTCAAAGGCTCAGCTCAAAGCCTCGCGCATAGTTTTTAATCACTGTAGTTTAAGTTTAAACCTCTCATTTATGTCTTTCGCCTCGAGCCTTTGTTTTCAACCTCCCGCGCACATTTAAGGTATACAACGTATGGCTTAGAAGATATCCATTACTCTAATAAATACACAAGTAGACAGATAATGAGGTTGTAACGAATATCCTGAAGAAAAATAAACACTTTAATGTGTCGGTACACAGTAGAGCCACATTTCCAAAAAACAAATGTTATCAGGGTCTAAGAATGTTGTCTAATACCTGGTAGGACCGGAACCACCCAGACGAAATGTATTGCGTTCACGTTTGAAAATTCCCTCATGAATCATAACCCCATACATTTACCTGTCTATATCTAACAGTGAGAATGTATAATTAACCAGGAATTACCTCTACCTACCAGTGTTAAAATGTACGAGATGATTCGTACACTGTCGGCTATATTCATTTGGGAGAAAGAAGCGGGCAAATAGAGCATCGTAGTTAAACGTTTGAGGTTGAGTGTCACTACGAGTCAGGCGAAAATATTAAGGGAGCTGTGCGTTGAAATGTTAGTCGATGCTGTCCATCAGATGTGAAGTATGTGATATGGCAAATGCTATTCGGATTTATGACCCAACAATGGCGTCAATAAAAATTAATAAGTAGGGGATTTTGGGAATGAGTTGAACGTCATTTTGCAACTGACAACCGCCTTTGCATCACCACAGACCTTGCAGTTAGCCTCCATCGGAAAAAAGGCACGATATTCGAGTTTCGCAGGGTGGTTTGTCTGAAATCATCGTCATAAATGGATTCACCATATAGGACCTCAATTTATACTAAACGAAATCCTCTACTACTTACCACTAATGAAAATACTGCTCAACGAGTTCGACGATTTCTGTGACTTAAACTTGGATAAAAGAAACAGTGGTGGAGTCATCAATTGAAGTTAATAGAACACTGAGTTCTCTTGAAGCAATCCGCTGATCTTGATACCAGTAGCCAATGAATGTGGCCGAGCGTTTGTACATGATAATTCGGTCGTGCCTAATGTAAAGTCATTGGAACAGTGATCAACATGGTTGCCTTATGAAAGTGTGGTCAGAGGTAGAATTCCGGTCGCGGCAAGGATACACACTACTGACGAACTCTAGCAGAAGCAAAACTCGAGTCTAATACTTTTTTCAGAAGGAGCACACTGAAAAGTCTACGGGAATGAGAATATTGTGATCAATTGTGAGCAATGCCCAACCTAAAGAAAGGCAATAACTTTAACGTGGTCAGTGGAAATGAGCACGTGATGGGCGATAGGACAACTGAAAGAAAACACAGTTCGACCTGATCGAAAACGATGACTTCAAATGCGATAGAGAAAACATGAGTGTGCAGTCTAACACAGCATTATGAGGTGTGGAGTTAAACTCACTCAATCACAAGCGTGAAATGCACAGGAAACGCACGTGATCGAGAACGTACAAAGTCAGCGCAATATAATGAGTGAAAAATGAATGAAGAAACTAATATGAAAAATTTGGAGCAGCGACGAACTCACCACATATCAACAAACAAGGAGGATAGGGTATGAGATGCAAGCGCTAAACAAACAACCTAACAACATCAAAACGCGTAGATCAACCACGCACATTGACTGCGAAAATCCGTCAAAGCAAAGCAGTTTGCAGATCACTGTCAGACTATTACGCGAGGTTACAGATCAAAACACAGATATATCTTTCAGATACCCTAAGAAAGCCAAAACACACTGATATGTGTGACAGAGGAGCATCAACAGACCGTCTGCCCGATAACCATAGAGATTTCCAACAAACACGAACCCATTGCGTGGACTGAAGTGAGAGAGATGTTAAGCAAGAAAGGGACGACTGTGGCAACTGGTTATTTAAGACGAGGTGAATTCTAATGAACGTTGTTCAAGCTCGTGAGATAAAAGAAGCGTTTCCTCAAATTGTGTACTAACTCAGTAATTAGGCAGAAGTGCTAGTCCAAACGTTTTGACTTTCGTTTCGGCAACCCGTGTCTTGCCACAGAATGGTTTCCGAAGCCGTGAACAGCAGTTTAATCAGATGTTCAACAAATGTTCTGTATGAAACAGCGTGCAGTGGAAACCACTGCCATAGTTGATGATGCGCAAACGGTTATGGAAAAGCTTATTTGCGTGGGCAACAAAACATTAAACGTATTTTAACCTATAGCCAAAGAGGTGTTCACTAACTTCAAACAAGCAGTAGCTACAGCAATTGATTCCAACACATTTGTGTATTAACAAGTTGCATCACTAAGCTGATGGAACGTTCCGTCCAGTGTACAAAATCCCGTTGACCTCACTACCAACCAGCACTGTCAGACCATTCTGTAATCATTCTATGAAGTGATACCACAGAAAACAACACCTTCTAGTTACATCGCTCACAATTGACCGTTTCAATGTTTTGGATGCATTGACACATAGAAGTAATCACTTTTGTTAAACTATTCACCAAAATATTACAGTCACATGCATTCATGTTTTGAACTGTAATTTATGGGTTGGATAGTGAAGGATTTGAAATTCAAGCAGAAGACTGAAAATTCTAATAAACGAGTTTGTAACCTGGGCACTTGACCAAGAAGTTAGATGTATAGTTCAAAAGGAGATATCTTGTTTCGGCCGGTGTGTTTAAAGTTGGAATGTACGACTAAAATTTTAAGGCATGGGCTACAATGTGGGGCGTGAAGCCCAACTGCGACAGTAAATACCGTACTTTCTTTTGCATTGTTTGATGTGCGATTATTTTGACCACGTACATCATTATTGAGTCACGTTAGTCAAAAGAGAATGTGTAATGTCTTATGAAATGGGTCAGGTTGACCGGTTAAAATAAACACGCTCATCCAGGCGTTGATGCCAAGATGAACGTGACATCGGGAATCGACGCACGCATCGGGAGATACTATTAGGTCGTTATATGTTCGGTCGAATAAATAAGACACACAAATTTGCATGTACAACAACGCTGCAATTAAGACAGCTCGTCATTGGTGCAGTGCATGCTGGTATGGCTATGATAACTTTATCATCTTGTTTTTCAGTTTTGTTTCATACTGTAGTTGATATGCAATTTTCAAATATGTTGTCTTTGCAGTCTTTCGCTGATGTTGTATTGCTGAGCATATGACCTAGCAGACCGGCCAACATTTCTGGGTTTGTGCGCGCTTTTGGCACCAAGATTTGGTGACGTCGTTTTTCGATCGGCCAGCTTTTTCTATTGTGGTGAGAGTTTGCTTGATCCATCTTCTCCGCACTTAATACTTGCTGCTTCAACCACCACCTACATATATGGTACTATATATATATATATATATATCGTTATGTATATTTCCTATGCAATACACGTCATTACTACGTGATACTCCCTATGCAAGTAAACGTATGCATATTAACAATAAAAATCAGACATCAACGTGTTATTCACTGTTCCCTTGCGCTCATTGTCGAGTGAGTCGTGCTTTTGATTCATTGCATGCGTCTAAGGTCTCTTTAGTCAACCCCTCTGGCGGCAGAAATGATGGACAAACATCAGGAGTCGTCGTTCACTCAAAGGTGGCAGTATTCAACCATTATCCATTCCCCGTTATATTTCACAACCCAATATTTCCATCTATGGACGACGATTATTTTCTAACTTCAAAACGACTGGGGAATACGCACACTCTCTGACAAAGAAAACACTAAACTGCTACAGCGAGTAACCTCACAGGCTCTGAATCTGATGTGCACTGCGTCTTAAGCTCTAATCGATCATTCCGATACCGTTCTTCACTGGTGTCCGCTGTTAGGTGACTACTAATCCTGGGGTTTTTCTGTCATGAGTCTCAAGTGACACCCAAGGTGAACCTCGTGAATAAGTCGCAGCGGGAATCTCCTTGAGTTTCAAGACAAAACAACAGTAGCGTTGTATATTCGCTGTAGAAGCAAACGATCCAACTGACGGTAGTTCAGATGACCCCAGAAACACGTCCTACGACGCTCCCATCAACCTTCAAATGTAAACTAGACACTCGGATATCAGCGCACTGCTAAGCATCTTGAAAACAAATTGGCGGCTTCTCGACAAAAGGACGGCTGTTGCACAAAAGGTTGGAAAAAACAATGGATAGGAACGGCTAACCTCAGTTAGCTAGCTCGAACCTGACTAGAACAATGTGGACTCCATTCGCAATTCGTTGCAGTTTGAGATGCGCACAAGTTAGATATCAACTCACTAGGCACGACTTAAGTAAACTAGCCCTGTTATCACTGTTTACTTTTTAATGTCTGTTAATCTGCACCAGAAACCGCTCGTCTAGTCTGCATTATTTCACTCAACTCAGCATAATTTCTCGGAACTCGGTAATTCAATGGCCTTGCTCGACGTGCTGACTATCAGAAAATCTGATGGGGCGATGAGACGTGCGGTATACCAGAAACATATGTGGGTGGGACAGTACCTTAATTTCTCGCCGATGCAACATAAGCGTCCACTAGTTGTAACACTTTAACGGGACTAGCAAAATATGCCCGAAAGAGACACTAGAGGAGGAGATACGATTATTGAAAAATGTGTTGAGCTCGAATAACCATCTGGACATGTTCACCGAACATCACAAGTTGTGCGTCTACAACGAGGCTCAACTTACCGTGCAGAAAAAGGTAGTTTTCATCGGATTCTTCTATAAAAGCGGAAACCTAATAAAGTTAAAACGAAATCTCGAATTTGGTTTACATTGAACCTATAACGCCGCTCAGCTCCGTCTCACTGGACACACCAGATACATGTCTCTACCGCCAATAACAAATCTCAAACCTGTTCTCTCGACCAGTCATTGCATCTATTTATTCACCTGACGCTGCGGAGAGGACAGAAAGGCGACTAGAGAAACGGGCCAAGGAGGATCTAACAAAGTGGCTGAGTCAACCAACGGGACAACCTGACAATAGCCGTGTATCAATCAGTGGAAGCTCGGACCCATCAATCGCCAGACATTTGGCTCAGACCGGACACAGCCGAAGTAGTTTCGTCGTTCCGTGTGATCACAACGTGCAACCGGGCGAAGGTGCTCAGGTTTATTGAGGCCTTGTTGATCAGTCATCGAATCATCCGTGGTGTGCCCAAAAGGGCTTGACAGTTACATTAGGCTTGCTCTGGTTTTCCTAACCAGGATCAAGGTAGCTTTAAGTAGCAATTCATTTATTTTCATCTAATCGTTTGTTTATTTAAAAGTTCAAGTGTTATGCGCTTGCAATTGAAAAGATTATACGAAGTGGATCCATCTCGCAAACTTCCTGTTCTCTTTGTGCAATACAAATTAATAAGGGGGCAAGTTGTTTTACAGTAACGTTTTGACGAACAAGGGCTTATTTGAAAAAAAAAACAATTAACATTGTCCAGTAATAATGGCAAGACGTCTCAATATGACAATCATCTGATCCAACGATAAAGCCTTGTGCGGGTGGTTAAGTCGTTTGCAAAGGAGATCGCCATCCTTTTCGAAGTACAACAACACAGAAAAAAGGCGCTGTTACATGGAGATCGCTCCGGACAACTCAGCAGCAAGCATAAATGGATGGTGTAGTAGCCAGGTGAGGACGGCGTTACTCTATTAAAAACTGTCGAGTGTTTTGGGCTTACCACCCAAACCAAGATCATGTCGTCGCCTGTGCTTGTTACGTCCTGACATTTGCACAGAGGTCTTGCAGCAGTAACTGGCATTTAGACGAAGAAGGTGTGATGAACGTTGATAAAGCGGAAAAGATCGATAAACTGCTTAAATCAAATCAGACGGCAGAGCCCAACGAAAATACTGGGAACAAATCGCGGCAGTTACTGAAGTTTGCTACAAAATGGTATGTATAGAAGGAACCACACCGATGTAGTATAGGTGAATAACCGTCACGTCGAAGAAGCTCACAAACAAGTGCCTCTAAGGTCTCTTTCACTTTGAACACGACGGAAGAACTTAACGCAAGCTAAATAAAAGCCCATAAATAGAACCGTCAAGGACCGTTAGCCAAGCAATCGAAAGGGAAAGAACGAAATTTTTTTATCGGTAAACAGCAAAGTGCTGCTCTTTCTTATGATTATGTTAGCTATCAACCAAATGATAGTAAAACTTTATTTGAAAGAGTTGGTTCACTTACCACCATCCGGTTGTGTCGACTTAACAGATGGATCGTTCGTGTTGAGGAATAGTTCAACTGGCTTAAGTAGGATCATACAGATCATCGTGCCCAAATGGTCATTTACTGCACTTCTGGCGGCTCTTCATCGGAAATCGAAGTGATTCCGAGGCTTACGCTGTTGAAACACAGCAAGGCACTATGTCTCAACTATTCAAGGATGATAATGAGAGACCGCAATCAAGGCTGACATATTTTCTAAAGGTTTCGGGGACTAGAAAGATCTCATCATCAGGGTTTATCAACACTAATTCTCGGTTCAACTACAAAAACATCCTTATAGTATCTATCGCCTCGAGTTACTAGCAGTTCAGCGTGCCACCAGTTTACCAAGTCTGAGGAAAGCAAAATCAGTGAAAAGCAAATGGAGAGTACAACCTAGTCGTAGATGTGCTGAGTAATGACATTTTCGCAAGCAGCCAATTAGCGTACTTTTAAAACTGGAGGCTGTCTTCGATGTAGTTGTTGTTAATGCTATCTTCAGCTGTCTCACTCGGAAAGAACTTTCAACATACGTGAATCTGCTAATAACACAGTATACTTATCTGAAAGAGAATGGGAGCGAATGAGCATACGCCTTCTCAGTTGATCTTTTCAAGTAGTGTTGCTAGTGACATCCGACTTTTACAACCTTTGTCTAACTTTGCAACGGACGACTATTCGGTGCACTTCGGGAATCTAACGATCGTAATGTGGAGCTCCACTTCGCCACTAAGTTGGCTGACATAGAACATGCAAACGACATGGTTTTGCTTAGTCTGTCTGCCAAAGACATGCAAACCACACATAACATAGCAAGTGATCGGGCTGATTAATGTGGAACGCGCTTGGAATCCTTAGACTGCAACGTACCACTTTAATACCGGGGCATTTCCAGTCGCACCTTCTTTAATTCGGACAGCCCGTTTGTGACTATGGACCGTTTCACATGTGGATCGCATCCTCTCGTTGGACAGTAGTATTGCTGGCGATATACTACCGAAAGTGGCGAGGACACGTGTCGTCCTTGCATAACCTGTAGCGTACCAAAGATGCTCGGTTATCACTGGAGGAAAATGTATGATGCCTGTGTGGGAAACGCTGCACTGAGTTGGAAACATGGCCTGCTCGCAACGATCAAAGATAAAAATGTACCCACTGCGATAGTTGGGTCACGTACTTCGAGAGCCAGCTGAACAGATAAATCATCGTACATCACTCGCTGGCAACAACAAAAGTTGATTGAAATCAAGGAGTTGTCAATAATGGACTTGATTACAAAGTGGTCTTTGAAAGTTTCACTGAGCAAAGTAAGTATCGCCAGCCCAATTTCGAATTATAAGAGCACCCAACTCACTGGTTATAAACGCTTCTCGACGTGGTGCCGTGCCAGGGAAGACGCCATAACTGTATTAACAACACTGCTTTTAGTTAACGTCGTTTTTATTAAATTTCTTGTTTGCTTTTTCCCCCATCAAGATTTTCTTCGCGGCCTGACTTACAACGTCATCTCATCAAGCGCATGGCCGGTTATAAACCAATGATGTGATGTATACTGTCCTCTAATTTTGCAGTGTGGCATAGCCAGTTAACCATTCGATCAGATGGTCACATAGATCGCATGTTCACTACGAAGGAATGGTAATAAACTGTCAAGTCTGATTGTTACGACATATTTTAATCGAACGGCTTCCTCACAAACAGCCGAGGTCCCAATGGAGATAGACGAACCCAAGAGAAGAATCTGAAGTAACTGATAAGGAAGTACCCCTTGTCCAGCGCAAAAATTACAATTCCGCTTGTGAACAAGGGTGACGTTAAATGACGAGGAGGCAGAATCCCAATGGCTTTGTCATTACTTGTTAGATTTCATAAGTGCTTTTATAATTCAGTGTTGTGTGAAATCGCGCTCAGCTTAGCTAAGTTAACCCATAGCTGAGGGGTTCAATAAACCGTTTGTTTTGGAAGTCTTTCTTCTTATGAAGTCTATTAGGAGAAAAGGAATAAAATCTGTCGGCGCTAGTATGGATTGTTTTCCAAAGGCAGCAGAGATTCAGGCCGCTTATAAACTAAAAGCTTTCAGAGGTAGGTCGGGTCAAGCAAAAATTGTTTTGTGCACTGCGGAGGAGAATATTCAGTATCTGTACAACGACATTTACTGTAAAAACTTTTAGAAAAGTATCTTGTTCAATTTTCCAGTCAAAGAGGCCGAAAACAATGAGAAACAAAAATAACAGAGGAACCGTACGCACGAGTGCGGGCATATATATAAATCTATAACTGGAAAGGTGAATATAGGTTTAGAAAGACTAGATTATGGAGGATGAAGAGAACTGGGCACCACGTTGGAGATAAACAAGTTATGTGATCAAAATTTTGGAACACAAAAAATTCAATTAGACTAAGACGAGAAGTATCACTGTCGTTGGATTAATGCTTCAAATTTCCGTCAGAAATATCATCCAAAATGTGAAACGTGTGTCATAGGGCTGGGCCTTATGGGAAACGTACTTTAAATCCAGTATTTTTGACTACAAACGCATAGTCGTCAATCAGAGTTTGACCGCGGATGATAACCAGACGAGGAAAAAGCTGCGATAAGCTGTCAAGACCATAAACATCGTATAACAACAATGATCCGGTAATTTCACGAAGCGTGGGGATGGTCGAATTTGGCTGTAATCTCAGAAATGCTAGAAATAGATCACCTTCCACAACGGTGCATTTTGCCAACTCCAGAAGCACGCCAGGTTCACGGATATCAAAGCGCCTACAAACTGGAGAACAATAGTGATAACACACTATGCACAACCGCATGACATACCTACTTGGTGCTGCGAACTGTCAGGCAATTCGACCATACACTGAGCGATCGAAATCAGGGAAATAGATATAAACACACATAAATGAACATAACGGGCTGACATGCATACACTCCCCGTCGATTTAAAACAAAGATCCAACCCTAAACACAGCCACCGCTCTAGGCTTCGTAAAGTGACGAATAGCCGAGTATGTCGGCATGGATTTTGCTGAAATAGAAAAACAAAAGCATGACTATCCTGTCATTTGATCAGGTAGAATGTCAAAAGTGAAGCGGAATCAATATCACTGGTGTTTATCCTGTGAATACGATCAGTATAGCTGTTACTGTCCTCATTTTGCATTACATCCTATTGGAACGGGGAGACATTCCACAAGTTATAACATATGCATCTTTGCAATCCTTTAAAGTAGCCCACATGTGAAACTTTGCGCAGCTTTAACGTTAGGGTATGAAGGATTGACTACCGGAGAAATGACAAAGGGTAAACGGTTAGCGATGGTGATTGGAAGGACCCACCATTGACTGTGACACGTGCATAGCCAAATATTAGTGTTGCCTGCCTGAATGGGGTTCTCGTGATCATTCAAACCGCTGGTTGGAGACGCTTTCCGAGATGGCGGTGTGTCGCAGTCAATGGCGTACCTGCATCCATACCATTTCTAGTTCTTCCGCCTAGTCTTCTATTAATTTTCAAACATTTTAGTGGCGTTTTCTTCTGGGGTATTCCACGTCACTGCTGAGGTGAGCGGCGGCCCGAGCCACAGTACCTTCTGGTCAGGCTCATGGCTGGTATAATGATAATGCTGGATGCGACACAAACGATCTTCACAGTTCATAGCTGCCTCGTTGTCTGACCACTTAGCAGTTTTGTCAAACCATTGGCCGACTCAGTGATTGGCGCTCAATGCTAAAAAACGTTTATTTGACACAAGGGATATGACCCTTTAATCGAGCATTTATTAGCTGACCAACAGCTGGTGTATCAGGAAACTTCTCGTGATACGCGCTAGTCAACGAGCATTTGATGTGACCCAAGTGAAGGAGGCAACGGTAGTCGCAGATTTCGTCGACACTACTGTGATGGGCACCAGCCCAAGTTACAGTACCATCTGGTCGGGCCCGTGCCAGTCCATATAGGCGCACAGAGAAAACATCTAATTAGATTGCATACACCTTCTGACACATGCGGGCTGATTGGAGTAAACATCCAATGAGAGGTTAAAACCAAGATTAAAAGTGTCTATAAAAGCAAAAGCTTGCTTTAAAGTGCTGTTACAGGATTTACTTTTGCTCGGATGAACAGAGTGAAAGCACTCACATTCAAAATTACTGCAAACGGAAAGTGTGTTCTTCATGAACCAACTGTTTTAAGGTTTCGCCGAGATAATCAAGTAATATTACGACTTCAAAAATGATAGCACCATTGGTAGAACAGCATTCAAAAGTCGAACGTAATCCTTCCATGGAAATGAGGAAATTCGCAGACAGAGGTTTTCCTAAGCAATGTGCAATAAGAGACGCGTTGGGTTCGAGTGGCACACCACACACTGGCCAACCTAGACATCTACGTGTTCATTGTTTGCTACGTGTGTCTGAAGCACTGCATACATGGGCAGGGCGATGATAGCCTGCGTCCACCTTAGCTTGGAAACTAGATACAGACAAACTAACATCGTTTATTCGCTTCACTAGACACACCCGTGTTCTTTAACTCGGATTGACCCAGCCAGTTTGTGTAGATCAACCTACCTAGATTCACACTGATCGTGTGATACCCTTCGCCGTTGAAACTCAGGAAAACTCCTCGGGACTTCTAAACTGACATCAGGACACCAGGAAATGGCATCAGCACACCTTAGACTAAAAAAGTATAGATCTGTAGACTCTCAATATCAGATGAATACATCAGGGATTCGCACATATGCCCTCCTTATTTTCGTCGGGAATTGCGATGTAATTTTCCATTTACCCACGTATAAGCCTTACCAGAAGATAAACTAAAAAGGCCTGAAGAATAACGCCTTCATAGTTACCCTGGACAAAATTCCATTGAATCGCACTGAAATAAAGTTTCTCTGTAGGTCGTAAATTAAACAACTTCTAGCTACTTAAACAGAATGACACTACAATAATTATAAGGTTTGTTGCAGTAACAACACAGAGGAGGTAAGAACCAGTCATCCCAGTATAAACCATTACGCACGATGAGAACAAGAGGCGTATAAAGGATTATCTACGGTGGGCGATACGGTCGATGAAAAAAGCCAATTCGAACAGTTGCTGACAGATCGACCGACACGCTTATGAACCGCCGTCTGAGAAAGTACCAATGAAACCGCTTCACATGAAATATATTAACCAAGGCTTCTCGGTCAAGTTGCAGCCAAGCCGCAGTCAACATCCGGGGGCAGTGAGAGAGGGAGTGTTCTAAGCTCTTAGAAAGCTTGTGTAATAGCAAGCCACCAAGGCACACTTTACATAACAGATCAGTCAAGGTCTTCAAATTTCGTGACCACGTTGTTGTTCAACAATCAAGTGGTTTTTTCCATTCACATTTAGGGGGACAGTAAATCGTTCGTTGGTTGTTGCTCTGAGGCTGTGACTGACTGTTACATTGTTAATTCATTGTATATTCATGTCCTCGTCGATCAGACTAGCTAGCCCAGAATTCGACAACGTGCAAGTAGTAGATTTGAAAGACCCAACCTTTGTATACGACTTTCCCTTCGACACAGTCGGTAAATCGGATTCGGGTGTGAACACTCAGTCGCATATCAGTGATGTAAATCAGGGCGACAGCAAGAAAATTCTTCATGTTCGAAGCGTGCTACCCAGTTAACATCGGTGTGTAAAGTACGTTCCACAGAACATTCCGCAAGTTCTCCTTGACCAATTAGTACGTTGGTACACGATACCACAAGTATTTACGCATGCTGAAAATTTTTCACCCTCGAATATTAATAATTCGCACTTCATTTAATCACAAACACCAGCAATAAGTCCTTGGATAAACACTATTTGTTCGACGCAACACTACGGGATGTCTGTAGGCAGCGCATGGAAGAGGCGAGAGAATTCGTGAGACAAAGCCGTTTGTGGACTCCTTAGCACATTAGTCTATTGCGTAGAATTAATAATGAATTGTAAAAACATGTCCTCTTCCCCTTTACATGCTATCCTGTGATTCCAATACGGATGATAAGCCTCGTTTGGTGCGTAACTGTGAGGTATCAAAAAGCTGCCGTCTATTCTGATCAAGACAATGGCGGAGCGATTTAATTTTAAATCAACTACCATTTCAGTATTACTTAGTACAGCATCAACGTAGTTTTCCACTGCAATGAAGCTTGACAGTGAGCTTTTCCGTAAGTAGATTTCCAAGTGGAGGAGGCGCGCTGAGGAAATTCGCAGATTAACGCCAGTCGCCCAACTGTTGTTTACCGTTCGAACAAAATAGCAGAATGGTGATCATAAAGATCGTTTCAGTAACAACACAAAGTAAGTAGAGCGCAGTCAGGCCAACGTGCATTAGATGTATGTGAATCACTGGTTACGGCGACCGATGTCGTCGATAAGCCGGACAATTTGAAGTTACCAAGAGATCGGTAGACACACACCCGTGAAAAAATCGAGCATACATCACTAACAGACGTATCAGCTTACCAGAACATCTTGAACTTAGAAAGATGCGCTAACATTCCTTTTTATAGGTTTGAAGTACTGTATTTCTAACGGATTCGTCTTTCAACAAGAAGAGAAACGTATTTGAGCAGCAACCAACACCGCAAAGGAACAGAAACAAATGGGCGGACGTTCCGAACCCGAATTGTCTGTAAACCCTATAAACCGACTGTGAGGCATTCATTTGCCTCATGCTTGAAAAGAGGGACAGAACGACACTTGCCGAACGACCCGTTAGCCTGGAAAGTATCGTAGTGAAACTCCTCGAGGGGCTGATAAGCGATCACAACGAAGTTCGTATTGCTCGATTCGGATTCTTTATTCCAGTCTAGCACGGTTTTATACATGTTGAAAATGTAGTTTACATTGATTAGTAAAGCCTTTGGCAAGATGTCTCGTTAAGAGCTGTATATAAAACTAAATTACCTCGAAATGAGTGGGAAAGTCTTAGGCGAGATACCTACGTTTCTGCGGAACAGCGGGTATGGTGCTCAGGTAAGAACGAGTATTCCTCCCGGTATGCTGTGATCAGCGAGGTAATTTAAAGCTCTGTGATAAGGCCTTTCCTTTTCTCGCTCCACTTCCATGAGCTCCGTACTTTTCCGGAAATGCCTCCGTTGATGTTTGCAGATGAACTCAAGATGTTGACAAATCAGGAGGATCAAAGACCCCGCAGAGAGTCCTCAATTAGCTTTGGATATGGTCAGCAAACTGGTCGTGGCTGACGAATCGCGAAAAAAATGTACAGCACTGAGCACTGGTTCAGCTGCTGTTGCCACACTTATTTATGAACCAGGAGAAACACAACTGCCTGTTGTGAGTCAGCAGATGGACTCCGGTCTCATTACCTTTAGCAACCTCAAGATCAACAACTAATGATAATAGACTACTTGCAAAGGCTCTTAAGTGCTGCTGATGGTTTTTCGGGCTTTCAGGATGCTAAGAAGTAATAGATTCCATAGGCCCATTACTATATTTGTATGAGAACACCTAGAGTATTGCGATCAGGTGAGATCAATGCGCGATAAAAAAAAGTATTGGGGAGAGCAATTCATGTGGGAACCTGCCATGCAAACGATATCGAAGATCGCCTAAAAATACTGAGAGGTTTTATCAAGGACTAGGGAGTAATTTAATTCCCACTCACAGCCAACCAGCTCGCCGCATCGGCAGTAACCTACCCAGGTTATTAACACCCGCACAGTTACCGAATCTCTGCAGGCACCCTATGAAGTTTGCTAAACCTCCGTCAGATCAGGGGAATGCTGAATCCAGTCTACCTCGGTCCGTCATATATCACTGGAATACATGCGAAGTCAGTCGGAGTTTTCCAGCGAAAGCTTAATTTACTTGGATTAAAGTTTACGCCTTACCCGCACACCCAGCAACGTTCTTGATCCATACCGTGTACTCACTGTTTACCACTTGTCTCTCCTCTCACTTTCATCAGTGGCTCATGCCAAGTACTTTTAATTCATTCGGCCCCAGTCACTACCCTGGGTATTAATTTACTCTTATATCACCTGACTAATACAGAAGGGACTATCGTTTAGGTTGTGTGGGCTTTTGCTGGTTAACCCGCAGTAGGATTCACGAGTACAAACTTAGTTAACCTCGACCTGGTTGTATCCAAACACTGCTTTGGGTTTAACGACGTGCATTCCCAAAGAGATATAACGGGGACACCTCGTACGTTCGTCTGACCCAAAGATGAAACAAACATACTCTTGACGCCCATACAAAGAATGCAACGCGCGAAGTCATTCACCATGATTATCATCACAGCGGCCAAGAGCCTGACCAGAAGGTACTGTGGCTCGGGCCGCCGCTCACCCCAACAGTGATGTGGAATACTCTAGAAAAAAACGCTACTAAAATGTTTGAAAATTAATAGAAGACTAAGCAGAAGAACTAAAAATGGTATGGATGCAGGTACGCCATTGACTGCGACACACCGCCACCTCGGATAGCGTCTCTAACCAGCGGTTTGAATGATCACGAGAACCCCATTCAGGCAGGCGACACCTACCTACTTTGCTCAGTGGAGCAGTCGGGGTCGTCCTTTTTCGTGACCACTTTGTTGCTTGACCACCATGTAGTTTCACCCAACTGTTGGTAGTCTCAGTATATAATGCCCAGTACGGTAAACGATCAGACGACATGCGGAGTACGTGACCCAACCATCACAAGCTGTGCACCGTTAATAGTTGACCAATTGATTGCGCATTCCGATCGTTCCGGAATACGCGCCGATGAACTGCCACATTGCTCACTCGACCGGCCATTCACTATCAATCATTTTGGAGAGTGCATACGGCCCCCGAACAAAGGCGGCAAAAGTCTCAAGTATTTCCGGAGGATTACTCAACGTTACGCCATCCAAATGAGACATGAGTTATTAAACGGCGACCTTGGAAGACTTGGTTCATTTCGTCAGAAAATAAATATTCTTAAAGGCCAATAATCTCTTTGGGAACATAGTAACGTCCAGACTACTGGGATAGCAATTACAGCCAGCCACAATCGCTCCAAAAAACGGAGGAAGCTGAACCCAAAGTTTGAACGGACATACGATCCAGCAAAATTCACAACCGAGCGGATCCACTACCCGTCTAATCACCAACCGTCGAATGAGAGAGCGGTCCTTCTGAAAGGTCTTAATTTTAACATCAAGGACGCTCCGATTGCTGGCCTTGTCGCATCATTCGAACTCGGATTACAGATACATTTTTCGTGTGACAACTACTGCCAGCAAGCTAGGACGGCAGTGACCAAATCACAAAGGTCAACCAACGTTCTCAGTAGTAAGGAGAAATCCGCCCTGAAGTCGTTGATGACCGATAAAAATACCGTTGTCCTACCATCTGACAAGGGTAACACTATGGTCTTACCGAAAAGTGACTGTGTCAGAAGATCAAGACGTGCTCAATGAGTCAACCGTCTGTACGAAACTTCAGGGGAAGCAGGATGCAATCAAAACCTTAAGAAATAGGCTAAAAAGAAAATTGTTGGCCTTCAAAAAGCGAAATAAAATCAGTGACAGCATCCCAAACGAACGAACGAGAATACCATTCCAAGATTCCACGAACTACCTAAAATTCACAACCACATTTCTTTGAGACTAATTGTTTCTACCAGAGAAGCTTGTAATTATAAGCTAGCAAGATTCCTCTACAGGCTAATCCAACCGATACTCAGAAATAGTTCCTCATGTACGCAGAACCTCCGACATCCTCAACTAGGTGCGGGGCCTGAAGTCAGAAGATGAGGAAGTAGTGGTACTGTTCAAAGTTCGCTAGCTGTTCAATTGCATTTGCCCTTAAGGATAATTATCTTCTGACGATATGAACTAAATCTTCTATGGGCGCCGTTTAATAATTCACGTGTCACTTGGATGGCGTAGCATGATGTAACCCTTCGGACATTTTCAGATGGGGCTGGCATGATTAATCGTATGTCTTCTTTCCTCTCTCTCTCTCTCTCTCTCTCTCTCTCTC
>LUCH01000913.1:115774-145299 GCA_013368495.1 Paragonimus heterotremus | reverse complement strand
CGATCTGGGAGACTAAAGAAGTGCCTCGTGATTGGTGCCTATCAACATTCATTCCTGTTTTCAAAAAGGGGGCCCCAAGTCTATGTGACACTCACGAAGACATCAGTCTAGTGTCCGTTGCGTCCAAGTTACTCACTGGTCTCATTTTATGCCGGCACACTAAGCCGAAAGTAATTCAGATACGCAAAGAACACGCGGGATTCCGATCTGGTCGGGAGTGCGTTGATCGCAGTTCTACGTTGCGACGGATCTTGGGACATCGGCACTCTTATGGGCAACCGACAGTCGTGGTCTTTTTGGACCTAAAGACTACTTTCGACCCAGTTGCTCATAACGTTCTCTGGAGCTGTCTCCTTCTCAAAGGAGTACCGGGGAGATAGGTGAATCAGTTGAGATCTCTGTATGCTCACTCTGCAAGCAGGGTGAGATTTTATGGACAACTGTCTCGGGCGTTCACCACTTCTAGTGGTATTCGTCAGGGATGTCCGATTTCCCACTTCCTGTTCAATTTTGTCATAGACGACATTCTGGAGGGTGCGCTTTGAGAACACAGTGGGCTTGGATTTGAGCTTCTTCCTGGCGTTAGATTGACCAATCTGGAGTGTGCGGACGACATTTTCTTATTTAACCTCTCTGCCGAAAACATGCAGACCATGCTGGACAGGTTGAGCGACCGAGTTGGTTTGGATGGAATGCGTTTTGCACCTTCAAAGTGCAAAGTGTTGCTTCGGGACTGGGGCATTTTCACTCCTACTTTTTTTTTATTGCAGGTAATTCGCTTCAGACTGTGAACAGTTTCACATACTTGGGTAGCACTATCTCGTCATCCTATAATATTGGTGATGGGATATCAGCGAGGATAGCAAAGGCACGGGTTGCCTTTGCCAAACTGCGTCATTTGTAGCGTCCAAAACACGTCCGGTTATCTCTGAAACGAAGGGTACATAATGCCTGTGTGCGTTTTACTTTGATTTATGGTTCGGAAACATGGCCTGTTCACAAAGAAGATACCAACATACTTGCTATGTTTGACCATCGTTGTCTCCGCCAATTGGCCCATATTAAGTGGACTGATTGCGTGAGCAATACAGCCGTTCGTCGGCGCGTATTCCGAAACGCTCGGAATGCGCGATCAATTGGTCACCTAATTTCGGTACACAACTTGCGATGGTTGGGTCACGTACCCCGTATGCCATCTGATCGTTTACCCTATCGAGCATTATATGCTGAGGCCACCAACAGTTGGGTAAAACCGCTTGATGGTCAACCAACAACGTGATCACGAAATATGAATGCCCTGACTGCTCCATTGAGCAGAGTGGGTAGGTGTCGCCTGCCTGGATGGGGTCCTCGTGATCACTCAAACCACTGGTTAGAGACGTTATCCGAGATGGCAGTGTGTCGCAGTCAATGGCCTGCCTGTATCCATACCATTTCTACTTCTTCCGCTTAGTCTTCTTATAATAATTTTCAACCTTCTTAGTAACGTTTTCTTCCAGGATATTCCACGTCACTGTTGAGGTGAGCGGCGACCTGAGCCACAGTACCTTTTGGTCAGGCTCACGGCTGTTATGGTGGCATTTGCACATAGACTGCTTTCAAATTATTCACGTGCCTAAACAGGCGTCTGTACACAGTTTGTCGATGTGATCTGATGTGCCCAGCTATCCTTACAAAATATTTGAGTTGGTAAGATTGAAAGATTATTATTCACATTAGTTAAACGCTTTAGTTCGTCACTAACCCCAACATTTTTTTCTTCAATGGTAGCATAGATATCACTTGTTATTTGTATAGTTACATTTTTTTTATTCCAGGTGCAATAAGGTGCTGGTAAGAATAGAACTAACTTAAGTGCAAGCAAGCTGACTACCTTTTCTGTTTTCGTTGCTTGATAAGCACACATGGTAAGCCGTAGCTACTGGATTATATTGGGACTCGGTCATCCACCTATCCCAATACATCCCCTTGAATCTACAAAACCACCCAGATTATCGACCTCTCATTGAAGATTTCTCAGGTAGGTCATACTGAAATCCACCAATCTCCTTGCTGAGCTTTGCAATTGGATTAGCTTTAAGGGGTATAGCAGAGTGACTATCTTACAAATGACACAGTTGCGTAAATCCTGAGTTTCTTTTGGATTTGAGTCAAACTCTCAAAGTGCTGCTTAATAAACTACCTTAATGCACAACAGTGACGCTGGTGGATTCCAACGTAAACAACTTGCAGAATCATGATGGCATAGTCAATCTCCTGAAACATTCAGTGGATTTCAAATGAGACAGTAGGATAGGTGGGTAACTAAGTTTAAAGTTGAGTGCACGGAGTTCCCAGCTTTGTTTCGCAGCTTAGTTTCAGAACGCTTTGGATATAGTCCTTCTGTAGTTAGTTTGAAATCAGGTGGACCTCAAAAATTTACAAATGAACCACAAATAAATTAAGCAGTCTGCAGGACAAACTGTTAATATTACAACGGACTAACTTAAGCATAGGAACCAATAGTGGAAGGGAGTTAAATAAAGTAGTCTAACCAAACGACTTTTTGATTTGTTATGGCTCTCCCGCTAGTGACGGATAGAATTTAAGATAAAACAAAGTTAGTCGTTACTTTACAGTTGACTAGGATAGTCATAAGACACAACTGAATATGGTAAGCAACATTTGAAACACGAAACATCACGTGGCTGATACCCAATAAAGCTTCATCGTTCGCTGACTTGCGAGAGTCACAAATCACATATGCTGAAGCACTCTTAACCATACTGAGTGGCAGTTTGCACCCGGAATTTTGTGTTCAAGATAGTTAACTATCAATCCTTGATAGGGTATTCCTCACGACCCAGATCGATCCGTATACATCCTCAAAGAAGTGTGTTTCGTTTCCATGTTAATCGTACGTTTACAATTGTGATCCTATGCTGACTGAATTCATGTAGTACCTCTTTCGTCCGACCTGTTAAAATCGCTCAAAGAGACTCAATGTTTAATTTATCGTTCCCCAGCTAGTCTCTTTCGAATGGACGGAGCGAAAACGTAATTAACCTGTTTTATCTGGTTGTGTTAGGAACACGTTTGATATTGCGACTGGAATGCTTGCAAGCAAAGGCCATGCAGTCATTTGCATCTGTAAAGTAATAAAAAGTAACCTTACGGAAATCTTTAAGTGAGTTTCAAATCAAGCGGTAACAAAGCAAGATATGTAAAAGATATGTAAAATTCTAGACTCAACTTTGGTTAAGCATACCTTCAATAACGGCTGCTGTGTATAATCGCCGATCACATGTTATTTGGCGGTTTTTCCCCAAAACCGGATAACTAGATTATTCACCAGCCTGGGTTCATTTTCTTTACGTACGAAACTCCTTTTTATTTATCTTTACCGTACGATGAAAAAGCCTACGTCCTGTAACATTCTAGACAATTGTAATAGCCTCCTCAGTCCACGTTAATCAAACAAAACTGGTGTGTCATTTGGAAGGACGTTTTATGAAATTATCTGAACTGAATTACTTGGGCATTTGAACGAATGGTGCCTTTTGCTATGCTACCAACAAATCTGACATCTTATAACTGGCGATGATGCTTTGTTTGCTTATTTTCGTTCACAATGAAACTAGTGACAATCTGGACGGATAGTGTAACAGCCAGGCGTTAATGGGATAACTAGAAGTGTAACAGTGAACATCAACGCTTTTTTTAAGCTCATCAAACCAAATCATGCTAGATGTAGTTGATAATCCTGAAGTTTGAAGCCTATGTGTACAAGCTATCTTAACATTAATCTACCCTCTTTTTCATTGTTTTCAATTCCTCAGTTTTGTTCTGCACAATACATGAAGTGGAAATTCGCTAACTACGTAGCTATATGTAATTACATTGACTACAAAATGTACGTTATAAAAGACTTCTTAGTGTATTCGGAAGTGAGTGAGTTCAGACGTCACCGTTCTGTGCTGTATATCCGTATGGTGTTGGATTGTTGATATGCCTACGAAATAATTTCAAGGCTTAAGGGTTTGCTATTAGTCTTTGAACAAGATCCGCTAACGGCTGCCAACCTCCGCTTTGTCACAATTTCCTTTTGAACAGCTTCCGATTAATTTTGCATTTTAACCGACTTGGAGCTAAACTTATGTATTATTCGTTCGATGAAGTTCACTGAAGTCATGTGGATAGCAAAATAGCAAACAACTTATTTCCTGTGACTGATCACCAGGCTAGTTACAAAAAAATAATTGCAAAAGCAAACAGGGTGAATATTAAATTCGTGATGAGAATTATGACCTGTGTGTTTGCATAACACTTATACAATGATTGTACCAAATATTAGGCTCGAATGTATGTTAGGCTGTGTCATTGTGGGCTTCTTCTGGGCTTAAAAATCAAGTTGGTGCACTTTTGTACAAATGGTCTCGGCAACAGTCAACATTCTGAATCGCACTATTTTGGATCCGTTTCTTAGCACCTGGCAAACGTGAAAACGTGGCCAGATTTATAGTCCCAGCTATGACAAGGATGTGCACAACTGACCAGCTTTAATAAAAACGAAACTCGGGTCTAGCGTTTCTTTTCGAAAGGAGCCGGTTGGAAAGTCTATCGGAATGCGACAGCTGCGATCACTTGTGGGTGATTTTAAATTTTATATGTGAACCTGAGAAACAGTACGAAAAACAGCTCTCTTACTGGCAGAATGGGTTGGATACGTCAAGTAGCCAACAATTGTGATTGAATCCGTTTTAAAACTACCTGTCGTTGAAGTACGCAGGTTAACGTATAATGAGAAAATGCCTCGGAAAATTGCTTTATTGTACGACCAATGCAAGGGGGTTTGACAGGAGAAAACCAGTAATTACACATAACAGCTGGTTGTGAAATTTGGATACTTGCTTTCGAGTTGTGGTATGATAACAGAGATAGAACGAAAGCTCAAACCCAATTGAGGTGCAAGGTAAGCCGCCTCAACTGATGTCTTAAGACTTCTTGTGATGATTTTGGCCAAGAGATTTCGTTGGAAAGGGAACTAATAATTGAGCTTCTCATATTCACAGAGGGTGATAGGTTTCAGCTGGATAACTTAACTTGTATTCGGATTAAAGCACACTGGTTAGCCATAGATATGCCTTTTAGGGAGTTTAGCTTATCTTTCAAGATATCAGTCAGGCAGGCCTTGAACGTCCTTTCTTCCAGACAACGTATGTTAGTTCCTTGTTGATCTAACGGAACGGGGCTTTTAAAATGAATATTCTGACCACTCAAAAGTAGCTGTCTTTGTACTTTTCGTTGAATTATGTTATAATATTCTCTAAGTATGTTAATATTTAGAACAATTATCTGATTTTTATCAGGTGAATTAAAAATTAATATAACACCGCTTCACTGATAACACAAAATATTTCATTTATATTCGGTCTGTGAAATGTAACTTATTCAGTGACCATACCCAGTAAGTTGGCCTTCACTTTGCCTCAGCTAAGAGCGGACCTTGGGTCAAACCCATTATTACTTCATCCTCCATTATGTAGATTTCATCAGTTTTTAGCAGCAGCAGCGTATTCCAAGAGCTTCCATTCACATGTAAATCTGCTGACGAACTGCATTTTTGGGGAAGAAAGTAAGCTACTATACTTTATGAACAGCACACTTAATAAATATATTTTCTCATACTTTGGAAGTTTATTATCAAGACACACTTAGGACACTTTGCCAGTGATAATTCTGTAGTAACATTTTCGTAAGCGTTCCATGATTCGATTCTCTCAGTTGTTTCAAAATGTTGGGTGGTCATTGACAGTTGTCGTGGGTGCTGGCTTCAGAACGCATTGAGCAAAATTTCGTAACCTGTCTCATTTGGTTAACCATAATTAAACTTCGAAAAACCAACTATCAAGTTTACTGTCGTATGGGCAAAGTGACTTCAGTAACTCGACGTTTAGTAAAACTGCTAAACAGAACTTGCAGGTTTTGTGCGATTTTACAATTATAATGAAAACTAAAGAGTATTGTACATAGTATCAAGCAACTTACGCTCATTGTAATTGTTTATTATTGTACACACACATTTATCTAGCAATGTCTGAAGAATGAGCTAAGCACGACCCAGTCTATAAGTCAAATGAACTGCACGTATTTTATTCGGCCGTTGTTTTTCTGCCAATTAAAAAAAGATAATCACTCAGCACATTCGGCAATACCCGTAAAAATTGGTAAATGCTCATCACCAATATAATAATTGTCAAGGGGCCATATCCATCATACTATAAAATGTGCATTTCTGGGAGTCTATTTTCCCGATTTTTCAATTTATTGTAATTACATAAGTTCCCTCGGAGATGAGTAGAAATAAGTATGGATGAGTTTTTGTTTAATACATGTGTGTTGTGTCGGTGGAATGATGCATTGTTCCGAAAGCGTTCCCCACACGTCCGCACGAGATCAAGTCGGAACTCAATTTCCTGATGCACCCGTCAAGGGTTGTGTGTGAGTGTGTGGGTCTCCCATGAATGCACGCGTTTGTGTTCATGGATAAGAGTCCGTGTGGATTCGATTCTCGTCAATGCTGATACGTTCGCATTGTATGACCACCCCTTCCTCCTACTTTTGGCCGGAAATGTATTCGGTGGTCTCGTCCGGTCGGTCCACTCCGGCTAGCAGCTAACATGTAAAACCAATTTACATATATTGGACGTCCTCGGGAACAACAGCCGTAGTGTGATGCGAACAATTGGATAATTCCTGTTTTCTATTGATAAAGTGAGTGGAATCTTCATTCCCCTTTAAAGAAACATGACTTCCCTATAGGCTGAATTGCTGTTCGGGACATGTTTAATGGGAAACCTACCTGCAAAGGATTGTGCTTAGTTCACCATGATAGAATAACATCCGAATTTGAACCTCACAAAATTTATCACAAATCTGAGCTTAGTTTCTGCAAATATCTGAGTGAGAATGATGAGTCTATTTTTCCGATGTCACTACTGGACCAGAAATCAACACACTAACTATCCATTTTTTGCTCTTGTACGTTGTCTTGCTTTCGATTTGCTTGAGGGAGAGTCATCGTATGATGGATCAAAGTTGTCAACAACATGTCTTAGACTCCTGGGTTCACGTCATTATTTTACACTGTTTCCTTGTCAAATCCTAATTCAACCGGTTATATCCTTGCTTAACTACACAGTGAGACAGTCACTTGAATCGACCTCTGATAAACACGAGCTATAGAGCTTATTTATTAACTCGCCGTTCCTAAGGCATAGTTGTGTTCATGAAGAACGACATGGTGTTAGCCAGTCAACAACCGGTATTTTAGATAGCTTAATCAAGAGTGTTACTCATATGACGGTAATTTAGAAGATAAGAATTTTAGTTCTTAATGAGAACATCTCGGTACGACCACCTTTGGCTGATCACCCCGAAAAAAGACAAAATCGGTTGGTGTTAAGTAACATTACGGAGGTTAATTCCCAACGATCCTAACCCCGTTGAGAGTAACCTGGTTATCTGAGGCTGAACGTTTCCGTCCAGACCAACGGGAAGTAAACCAATAAATTTGTTTCTACTTGTCATATGACTGGAAACCATAGATACATTTGGTTTTTCTGTTTACTGTTCATTCATGAATTTGACACGGGACAACAACATTACACTCTATCTCCTCCGCTCTCTAGTAGTATCGCTCGAACGCCGGTGTTCTGTTCCATTTGAAGTTACGTCAAAATTAAAGGATCTAAGGACACTTCTTTGTAGATCTATTCGGTAGAACTAACACAACAGTAAGTTCTGCTTTTCAGCGACATTGTAGTTTCATAACGTTAGGCTATTTTATCGGCTATCTTTTTGTCCAAGATGGTATTTAGGCCACAAATGAGGTACCACCATTGGCATGCAGACGTTTGAACGTAAGACTTGATGAGATTTGATGGAAGTACGTTATTATATACTTCGATAGAATGATGAGGTGACTCGTGACAAGACTGTTTATTTATTTTCGTCGTTGGTCCATTGTTCCCGTATGTTCTGCTTGCATAATTCATCTGTTTTCTCATATTTCGCCTTTTCTGGGTTCTCCAGCACAATTGATTGCAAATGGTTTATTAATCCCGTCTGGTGAGACATACTGAAATTCCACTAATTTTCGTCCATAGTACTCGTCCAAACATAGAGTTCTACATCGTTCTCTGTAAATGTATGAACTCACCGACCTTGATGGATCAGGACGAAAGGAAATTAGTAAGATTATTAGTGATTAATTAGTTGGCCTACGGATGAGAGAACAATTTTTGTTCGGTTCAGCCAGAGTGATGCTCGTGAATTACTTATCATATCACAGCGGTTAAGAATTGTTCAGTTACTTTCGTTGGAACTACTAGTGCGTTGAGTTGCAAGCAAGCGTAGTTGCTTCTCGCAAACACCTACTTAACCAATCACCGGTAAGTTGTAGTGGACTTCTGATGTATATAAACAGAACACAATTAACAAACGATACGCTTTTCAGTCAGCTCCTATCCAAAGAAAGCGCATCCTACTTTATACCAATGGGCAAAATATCGTTGAACAAGTTTAACGGCTTCTTTGACTGCAATTTAGAGATATCGACCAAAGTTAACATGACATTTACTGTTCCCTATCGAGAAGAACGGACAACCTGAGCTCCACTCACGAACTAGTATGATCGACCGTTTGCATACGCTGATTCATTCTTGATTAGGGTAGAGTTAATGGCGTGATCAACAGAGATGCATCACGGAAATGTGGCTGGACTTCAACTCACAGCCCTGAGATGGATATGTACCACTGACCGGCTCTGACATAATCGAAATTTGACCATTGGATTACATTTCGAAATATTCTGGCTGGAGGTTCTACGCAGATGCGACCGATGTGATTAGCCGTGAATGGTGTTCAGTTTGTAACACGTTTGATCCAAACAAAGTGAAAATATATGGACGTCAACCAAAGGTCAGCAGTAGACAACCAATCATATCAAGTGCCGCACGGCCCTCCCACTTATGCATGCAACCGCGGACAGTGAGTAAGCTTGAACAACAACTAAACTAGAACTCATGTGCACTGAATAGGTAACTCTCCTTCCAGTTAAATTGTTAGGATCGATAAAAGGTTTACCATCGAAACATCTACTTCCAGACAGCAAATCCACCGATGTTCTCAATTAACTCAGTCGAAAGTGTAGGTCGATTCGAACTTAGTCTGCCGGTAATGTGTATACTATTGGGATTCGCTAACGAAAACACGATCAGAGTCGTGAGTGCGCACGTTCCTTACCGATTTTTAACTCATCGAACACATTACCAAGCGTGCACAGTGCATTCAACCGTAATTTGTAATAATGGGTGGAATTTCGGGTACTGGGACTATTTTGGACTAAACACTACTCCAACTTGATCTCTACTATCTCATAAAGATAAGCTGTGCGTTAGTCTACTTAGAACGTAAGCGCTGGACCAGTGTTTTTTCCTCGTTGGAGCTCATCGGTAGTGTACCTCTTCGTCCGGATCAGAATTTGTTCCTTGGATATGATTAAACAGTCGTAGCTATTGTGGGATCATCGATATTGTGGTTCAGACGTTGGTCCCATAAACATGAGGGCGGGATTGCAAAATCCAGTCAGGATGATTAGGTGCCTCACTGACGTACTCTAATAAGGACGAAGCTCGAGTCTAGGACTTCTCGTCGGGATTGGCCAGAAGAAATTCTCATCTGCGATTGAATGGAGACTGTGTCCAATGTGAAATAATCTAAAACTGCTGAAGAACTAGGTCATGTCGAAGTCAAGCAGCTTAACAAAAATGACGCAATACAAGCCAGATGAGTATATTCCTTACTTGGTTTCCAAAGACAGAATCTTCTGCACAAAATGCCCATAGGCAGTTATCCATGAGCCTATATGAATTCACATAATGTTTGCTTATCTCACCAAGTCTCACTAGTTTAGTGATACTTCTACGTGATTAGCCTAATACGAATGACAACGATTATTATGCATGTGTTTGTTGACAAGTAACCTGATAAATATGTTAACTCATTTGTAAAAAATCAGTGTCTGACTAGACTCAAATCAACCACAGTAACAAAACGCTCAGATCCGGCAAACGTGTTACTTGCTGACTTACTAATCCACACTGAATGCTCAGTAATGTTCACAGTTGGGTCTCTTGCAAATTAAAACCCCCGCCAAACCACTTACCAGTAACATTATTTCGGTGCCAGGAGGTGGAGTTGGTGGATTCCAGCGTGGACTATCCAAGAAATTCTGTTGCATCAATCATTCCCCTAAACCATTTAGCAAATTTCACTTTAGAGGGTGTGTTCGATTTTTACCCGTGTCCAAAAGTGGACATCTTTAAGTTCCAGAAATGACCTCCTAACTCAGCTAACAGCGTACTGGCTGTGTCCATGCAATCTGTTACTGTCGCTGGTTAAAGTCCAGTCGAAGCTCAGCTTTTTCAAGGCTATCTTTTCTTAATACACGAGGTAGCTCGAAGGTAAGGTCGAACTCGACCAATCAGAAGAGAAACAAAGGACCCCGAGCGTTCAGCAATGAAAGTGCGATAGATTGTATGCAATACCGACCATCAAACTTGTAACACTCATCCCGTTAGAAGGCGGACATTGCGACTTAGACCACGTGCAGTCCTCACTTACTTTATGACGGAGACGCACTCGACTACCGGTCGGTGGAAAACAGTTATTGTGTTACATAGGAATCTGCCAATTTTCACTTAATAAAAAAGTCATCAATTCATCTCTTGGGGGTGCATCAAGCCTATCGTTGACTTGTCTTCGCTAATACTTAATTCAATTCGTAATGCTTTTCGACTATCCTCTAAGTACCAGTCCCGCGCGAATGATATGCACGTTGAAAATCACTGTTAAGAAAGTTCTACTAAGAAAACGGGTTACGCTTGTTTAAACAAGAGGTCTTACATAATCAAATGTGATGGAAATAGCATACGTTCACAGGCCCGCAAGCATTAAAAAAATCACTGGTGGACGCTTCAGATATTCGTGCACACATACACAGACAAACAACGCCGCAGAATACAACAACGATAAATTATCATGCTGGCCATGCCAGTGTATGTAGCCAACGAGAGCTAAATTGAGGGATCATTAATTATTATGACGGACTCGAAATGAAGATAGATTGCTATGGGATGTCTCAGTCCCACGCTCGAACCGTATTAAGGTCCTGGTTAGGTGTTCACCATTTGTTACCAGTCTAACCAATTATGCGCAAGAGACTAACTACTATGATGTCGCATGTCACCTGGCTTGTGACATGGTGGATATCGAGATCCACTTGACATGGACTGTACGGGAAGCAATCAGCTATGTGAGGCACATGCTGCTTAACCAGACAGCGACTGCACGTGCGAAGTCTGTTGGTGTTGAGGCCGTAGCATTTCACGGGATGATGTGACGGGTCGTCTGTCTCACTTGTGTTCGCTTGTGTTTGTGTGTGTGTGCATACAGAATAGTGAAGCGACGGTAAAATTTGTCGAAGATCTGCTCACCCATGTCAAATATTGTGTGACATGCACACGACAGCACGACAAATCCACCAGCAGTCGCAACATCAGCCACCTCAATAGCAAAGCTACACCTCTTACTAACCTTGTACGAACACAGGAAACAACACACCCACAGTCATTCCAAGGGAGATGAAGGTGTCAGGCGATAGAGACCATTGAACAGACTATGGTTAGCTGGCGTGCACGTTGTTCAACTTGTCATGGGCAGGCAAGCAATTCGATCAAACGAAAACACATTGCGCGTCAGTTTTACCAGTTCGTCTGTTCAGTTTTTACGACCTCCCCTGTGTCGTGTGTTTAGCTCCCATTCTCACTAGTTGGCACACGCTCAGGTACACATACCAACATCGCACCTAGTCGCAGCCCTCTCATGTCATCTCACAATTGAGCTGATTGCCTTCTCTTCGCTTCGGTACGTTTATGCGCACGTGTATGTGTGTAGTTGTGTGATTGGGTGTTTATAGAGTACAGCAGTAATTCATGTGAAAACAGAATGTGTTTAATCGAAATTATGCTCCACTACCATGCAAATTTGGAGGAATTAAAAAATGAAACGCATCGAACAAAAGGTCTAGGTTGAGTGGGATCGAATCTGTGGCAGTCTATTCGATTATCACCTGTGTGTAGTCAGGCGCAATCATTTTGCCTAGGGAACAGCTAAGCGCCACGAGGTGGATGGTGGTGGGTCGTGCAGGGGGCGGGAGATAGGAGAAACTGTATGAGATTTCCGGGGCTTGCGGATTGCCAACTGTATGCTCTTGGTTATGTTAGACGTGACTGCAGCGTCCAAGGCTTGGGTGTACTGGATGCACCGTTGCAGTTGCCGCTTCCAGTGAAACATAATGGTTTTGGATTAGTGTGCACACGTTGTGTGTGATTGAGTGAGCGCGTATGAGCACATACGGAAATTTATGCGCGCCACTTGAGCTTCCGTTTACTGGTCATGTCACGTCACTCGGTTGAATGGTTTCAGTTTGATTTCGCCGTGCTCCGGATTTGTTTATTTTTGGTTTGGCTCTTCAATATCCGTCCGAATGTGTGAAACTGTTTTCTAGTAGTAACGTGTCAAACTTCATCTTGCCAGTTGGGATAAACAAAGCGGTGCTATATATTTATTAGATTTCATGTGTGTAATGCGCTTTGGGAGAGGACTGTTCGTCGTGATCTTTCACAGTAAAATCTGTCTGGGAGCATTATGTTCACTTACGACTATTTGTATGTTAATGGATCAAAGTAGTGTTATGTCTCGGGTCATCTATCATATTTTTCACATGAAAAAACGATTCAGCTGCATCGACTTGGGCGTCATTTAGGGTGGAAACCAATAATCCGTTTGATTGGTTGTTGCTTTTGTGGCCTGGATTCAGTGAGCAGTTTCATTTGCCAGTTTCACTTACGAGGGCTTAATCTGTTGGTGGAACTGCCTGATTTTCGAACATGCCAATACCTTTGTTCCAAGAGATGAAACTTATAATGAGTAAAATGGATTCATTCTTGTCCTCCGAAAATTCATTATCTGGTAAATTATGTGTTCTTGCAAGTTGTACCTTCGTAATAGCTAAGTTTGATAACCATTAGATTTTGCTGGTAGAGTTCATCCGATATGACGTTAGTCTCCAGTAGATGAGCTGTATCGTAATCGACCTCTGACCGATCAGAGGTAGATACCACAGCAGATAGCCTCAGACAAAATCAAATCGGTCATGGCAAGTCCGCTTCAATTTGATTATCAAAAAATGTTTACACAAAAAGGTCAATATCAACTCCAGTTGATGCGGCCAGTGAAATTTTCCGGTTTGTGGCAGACCATATTCCTACAGGTCAGCCACGGTTTAAGTGGTTAAAGCGGCCCAATTTTAACGTCCTTCTGTTCACGCGTGTTTTGACAGATCAACTGATACAATATGGTTGTAACGAAAACCTTCTCACTTTGGGTCTAATTAAGTGAGCCCCTTATTCTGTGTTGGATTAAACATGTATAATTACAATAGGTGAGTGTAGGTCATCCGAACAAACTGAGTCAATGCACCTGCCAGAATCGGTTTTATATAACCGGCAGCTGGATATATGCGCGCTAGGCTAATAATACTAAGTTTACCGTTTCTAATCTCCGCTTCCATCAACCCAGTCCAAACGAAGAGATAAACCGTTATAAAATGTTGGCTAGATCACGGAAAGCACTAAAACAATAATCGAAGCAGATTTCTTGGTCGGTAACAGAAGTATTTGGTAATCGATTCCTCTACCTCGAAGTCAACGCTGTTGAGTTAAACTGTAATAACGTAAATAGTCATTAATTTCTCAGTTGAGGTTCTGGAGGTCCGTGGTAGACGAGTGCATGTAACGATTTGTATGCTAAACAACTTATGCTTGGTAAAAGAAATGTGAACCTGTGCTTTTAAACATATTTTAGTGAGGTACAACTTGGGAAGTCGTCAGGGCATCCCATTATTCTAGCGAGAACCGTCTGCCTCCCGAGAAATCCATTTTGTTCTTTCAGGATGAACAGAAATGCCCAGAACAACCTGAAGGTAATCTTTCATATTTCTGTCCGCTCGACCCTTCTCACGCCGTGTTCAGTAGTGACTTAGCGACCTCAGACATTATTTTTAATAGCTGTCCCTCACTCTTCTCATTCAAGAACGTTTATGAGTCAATATGTACCATTAAAATACTCCGTATTTTCCTTTGTTACACATTTTGGAGCGGGGTAATGTAACTTTCTTCAGTTGTCTTTTGATTTCATCTGGAATTTAATAGTGGGGAGAGTCGAGTTATTCTCTGCACTCAGGTATTCCATGTTCTTTATCTCACTGCGGAAAATTCGAATGTGCCCAGGCGCACTTCCATTCAACGGTCGCCCCAGCATATCTTTTCGGGAGTTTACAACAGACGTCTCTGACTCCAAAAGGGTATTTCACGTGAACACAGAGGTCGCCTACATACAGCCAAAATTACAGAACTTTTAATTTATGGATGTGAACGACAACTGCTGAGAGATTAAGATATTAGCTGTTTTACAGTATGTGGCTATCGAAGTTGTTTCCAAACTTAAAGCCTATGGTGTTAGCGGGTAAGTAAACATGAGATTAGTCAACGGACTTCAGACTGTGAAGATTATTCACGTTTACTCAAGGACACTCTCAATTCTCCTGATTAGGTACTGCAACAGAAAAGTCAACATATCGTTTGCAGTGTTGTGTGCTCATGACCAAGCTTCCGGTTAGCTGGTCACATAACGAGGTGGGCACTCCATGACTTTGCGAGGGTAACTGAAAGAAACCGATAATCAGTCAGGTAAGACATTATGTGTCCCCCAATCTCTGGTGACCGACCTAGTCTGTGGCAGGAGGTGCTTGGAGGTAGTTACGGCTAATCTGGTTCACTGACTCGGATAGTGGTTTCTTTTCCTTGTTTACCAGTGAATTAATGTGAGTTAGCACAAGACATCAGCAAAAGCGGCTGTTCAACAGATACCGTCAACCTTTCACCTGCATATTGGTGCTAACCATAGATGTTTCACGGGTTAAGTTCAATCCATTTTTCTTTTTTTGCCAATAATCTACATATACCTTCCTATAATTGTTTGTCGCTTATGCATCTGCTTGATTCATTAATACAACGTGGATTAAGAAGGTAGAGCTGACGCAGATAGTGTTGATGATGACGATGGTGATGAAGATATTGAAAAAACGAAATCCGTGTTAACCGTTCATTCATTGTTTAATTAGCTGATGCCACACCTCTACAGTGAGTCAATTAATACTACATTCCATGACGAAATTAGAAACAAAATTACATTTGATTCATTACATGTCAAAACAAACTC
Organism: Paragonimus heterotremus; assembly: GCA_013368495.1. Lineage (NCBI taxonomy): Eukaryota > Metazoa > Platyhelminthes > Trematoda > Plagiorchiida > Troglotrematidae > Paragonimus > Paragonimus heterotremus. The sequence continues at coordinate 129,915 of LUCH01000913.1, read as the reverse complement.
GCTTGGCCTAACCGAGAAGAAGAGCGGGAGACTGATGGTAGTCAACAAATTTGGAAAAATCTGTCAGCTTCCCCCGGGTAACTCGTATACATTCACCGTCTACGAATTCCATGGCACTATGTAGTTTACAATGTAACCTCATAATAGTCTTTTACGTTAACAGTCCATGCTTTTCATATCTATCCTCAACATTATGTGCTAACGTATTGTGAATCCATTGGATATCTATATTTATTAGGCACATGTTTTCTGACGTTTACACTTCACACATCTTTGTTGCCACTGTTAAAAAGGTTTGTAGCAGTACTAATTATAGTTGAAAATTCATTTGCTGTTGTACTCATATAAATTTCGGTCATTAGTGATCTTGCATTAACCAATTAATGGATGGACCAATCTATTTATTTTTCTGCTCATTAAGTTGAACGTACAACTGAATGACCGTCGAAATTGTGGCTGTTGATAGTGGAACAAAAAATAGTCGTTTAATCCATATCCATCGCTTCACTGTCAGCTGTTTGATTGTGAAAAAACAGCTCACTTTCTTATTCGTCATGAGTTTGTCCGGTGGATAAACGGTGTCAGACTGACTGTCAAATTTCCGTCTGAACAGCAGCTGTTGGCAAAGTTAGCATACAATTCTAAAGAGCAGTTGGTGTATGTAAGTTAACATCTAGTTATTAGTTGGTGTTTATTATCACCGGAAAACAACTGAGCAGTATTCGACGTCGGATTGAGAAATTACTGCCTTGTTTATGAACTTATTATCATAACACTGATTTACGTTGAGTGTGTTAGACCATACAACTCAAACTAGTTTCACTGTCCCCAGTGAACACCAAGCAGCCTGGAAATGAGGTGAATCACGGTGGAATAAATTGGCAAGGATCTTTATTGTATTTTGAAAATTATGTACACGTAATCCTCTGTCCAAGCCCTTTCACGCTGACCACAGTGGATTTGATCTTGTACGCGAAGTGGCTGCAAACAAGGTGTTATTTTGATTTTTGTCAATTGAACTGCCCATAAAGCGTTTTCATTCTGCTGTTGGTTCATACTTTAAAAACGCCAAGATTTTCATGTAAGATGTATGCTTAAGCGTTGTTGTGTTTGCACCATTTGTGATGTGCAAACAAATGAAAGTGTGAGCACCCACTGGCAAACTTTTAAAATGAACAACAATCGTTCAGCACATGAAAGTGATCAGCCATATGACTGTGTAATTATAAGGCAGTGATAGATCCACGGTATGAAGGAATAAATGGCAAAACGTGGAGCAGTATGCGGTTAAGGGTTCATTTATGCAGTAAATGAACAGACATTAGTGAACAAAACATACAAGCAATAAGCAAGCAGTAGCCGGTTGACGGTAAAAGACAAGCGTAAGATGGGTGACACAGAAAGCATAGAATGCGAAGAAATTTGGAAATAGAGAGAATAACTATCGAGACTGGAAGAGGTTCATTAACGTCTGTTTCCGATTACGTAAGGTCGTCTTCTGTAATGTATTGCAAGTGCTTCTGGAAACTCCAAGGCATGTTCACGTCTCACAGGCAACACGAAATTCTTTAGCGGGATCTACTGGGTGACCGGATTCTCATAATTGTTTCGCATTTGCACTGTTCGCTGTCGCGTTTCATGCATTCAAAACTCATTTGAGGAAATGTCTGAGATGCGAGTATAGAGGTCGGCGTGTTGTAACCTATTAGTATAGGTGAATCCACAGACAAGGCTTGACCCAGCGAAAGTGAGCACTGGATCCTTTCTAGGAGTTGAGGGAAAGCGGGTTGTTTGGTGCAGTACAATGAACTTGCCTGGTATATAGGTGTGATTTGATGCTTCTTTCGTACTTCGCCCTAAGAAGAGTTCTACATTGCATTTTTGTAGTTTTAGGGCACGAATGTCGGTTTCCACGGCATTTTTGACGGGTTGACTGGTGAGTGAGTGAATTAGATTGCCTCTAAATAAAACACATAGGATATCCACCCTGGTGAGAGCCTGTTTGGTACCACCAAGCTCCTGGGGAACGACTACATCGGGGTATAATTTTGAAAATTTTTGACACAGTTTTTGCACGATAGTGCTTTTGTACACGATCAACACAAAGCCTTCAGAGTGCACCGACTTAAAAATTCATGTCCCATTATGGATATTGCTCCTAAAGAACAATGAATTTTTAATCTCTCGTGGGTATTAACTCTATAAACGTTTCATCTACACAAACCACATTATAACCCAGCAAACTGTTAGGCAGAATCTCAATCCATCATGTATGTTGTATAACCATATTTTTGGTCAGATTGCGACGAGGGATGTTTACAAAATTTAACACAACAATTAATTTTTACACTTTGAAAAGACCGTGTTTCAACCTTACTCAAATTTCTGTTTCACTTATCCTCATCATACTTCAAATACGATCATTGAGCAAAACCGGAATGTGTGAAATTGACTTCAGTTTAGATGTCAAGTCTAATGGAGAGTTCTCCCTATCCTATGAACGATGACCGTCATGCTCAGCCTGCGATAAACCAAAAAACACACGCCTTGCATGAATTATTGTCCTTGATAACATTAGTATTTGTCAGCACGGAAATAGAACTAGTTTTTGACAAGCAAATTTTCGTTTCTGAAGATTGTGCTGATAGCATACAGTGCGACCAATCTCATTCGAATGGAACTAACAGTTACGTATACACGTATCGTTGTACCATATTCCACACATACATACATACATATGCGCGTGCATGCTTGTACTGATTATACAAGGTTTATGTACTCATGATTAATTCTTATAGGCTGTGTTGTTACATTTTGTTCGTAGAACATTGCACGAAGGGGGTTGGTGGTGATGACGTTGCCTATTCAACATGCCGAACAATGCCAAAGAGGAAGTGAACATTTTTGGAAAACAGGTCAATCGGACAAATTTTCAGCTGGTTCGTTTATGTTATGCCTGATAGTCTAAAAAGATAAGAGCCTCGTGAGCTGCAGATATATCGCAAAATCACCGAGCGCAGTGTCACCAAGTCTAGCGGAGCCCATGAATTTATGGTCTGATGTCGTGAGTCAAGAGGTTTCGCTTGAGAACTGAGATGTCTAAGAAAACCATGGGAAACATTTTTTGTACTCAATTATAACTTATAACTTGATTGTGTGGGGAATAAGAAATGAGAATCAGGGGTGATATACAAATGAAGAAGCGCTATTAAACGGACTCCCAAGTCAGTCTTCTCATTCACAGTTTTGAGCATATCCATCCATCTTTGACTACTAGTCTGATTATTTTTATGGACTGATAAGGTCTTTAACGAAGTATTTTATATTTCTCGTTTTTAGTAAATTCGGTAGTTATATAAACAGGAATGAAACCAGTGGTGAGGGAATCGAACGCAGTTTTGTAAGCTGAGTCCTATCATCTTATAGAGTACAATATTTCTATATTATGAATTAAGTGAGATAACTAAGTTTAAGTAATGTATTGATGTGACTGATTTTCAAGTAACCATCCAGCTTAATGTGCAACTCTAATTTATTACGACGTACACATTGGTTGATAGCCAATCTCATCCACATACCTTTGTATCCGAAAAAATTCGAATTGTGCTCGAGTTGGCATCTACTATCTATAATAATTTAAGACATTCTGTTCCCAGTAAAATTAACAAATTCAACTAAGCTGAACGATAATCCATATGATAATGGTATAAAAGCATACACAAACAATAGAGACTGTTAGGATCTGTCAATTGATCCAGAGTGACTAAAAATTTCTGAGACTACCTGCGACAAGCTGAGTTCAGTTGCTTTTGATTAAAGATCAGTGTACAATAGAGAAAAATTCCCCGGTAATCAAAATATATCTCACTATTAGGTCGTCTGATTAGTAATTATTTTAATTAACTAATTATTCTAGCTAACTACGGTGTAACAGTTTAGGTAAGCGGGTGCAGAATGACAGTACAATATAATATATCATATATAATCCCAAGTGAGATCGCATATGACGAGTGATCAACCTATAACAGCCAGAACTCAGTGAATACACACTAATGATTAAACGTCGTTCGATAAGTTAAGTGGATCCGGTAAGCTGAGATTTGGTTGGTGCCGTTGAAGGAACACTCGTGTTTATTGGGAATGTGAGAGGAGAGATCATATGATGCATTGTTCATTTTGAATCTGATGGTCTGTACTTGATTGTAGAACGATGGATGCAAGGATAGTAAATAAGAATAACAAAACATGAACTGCATATTATCTACAGGTGGTCAAATAAATCGAGGTTTACTCATTAACGACCAAAATAGAAGTTCAATAACTGAAAGCCAGTAATTTGAAAACGTAGTTCAGATATTGCTTACTTCGAGAAAAGCATTGTATCTGAGATTTCGCCAGATAGCTAGAACTCAAATAGCACAGATTTTGTCTGTACTGCCAACATAACCGCTACTATTGAACAATTGAGCAATAATTGATGTTTTTTGGCATACATAGTTATAAACCAACAAAATGAGATATCGTCTTTTGTAGTACATTGGCATGATCTTTCAGGTTGATGCTGTCAGTAAGTCATATGATATTTGAAGCTAGATGGATTGCACCCTCAAACCGTCATCATCGTCATCATCATAGACAGCAATATATCAGTGGTTCACATTGATGCCTAACTGCCACACAACCATGAAGAAGAAGAAACAAATCCTGTCTAGGAAGAGGGAAGAGAAAAACAGGGAGAGGGGAGGGGACATAGTCACTAAAAGTAGCCACGTCTACATTCAAACCTAAAACGTCAAGGTGCCTACACCTTGCAACCAAAAACCAAGCTGTAAATGAAAGTAAGGCGTCATCGGCAAGACAGCTTCCTCACGGCTTTCACTGCTCCGCGTCATTAAGTGCACTCACTTCACAGACAACTCGGCCAAACAACGACAACATTCACGCCATTGAGCTCGGTTAGCCGCCATCGCACCTAAAGTTTCAAGCCATCGACTCTGTGAGTCGAGAGAGCTCTAGCCCGGGAGACGAACCCGATCTACAGTGTCCAAGCCCTTCGTGAACGATTTCATTTGTCTTCGTCAGGTCATCATCTGTCCACCTTGAACCTTAAGCCAACCGGCCGCAGCGTCGGCAAACAATGCTCGGTGTGGTAAGCGATTAGCTGGCATCCTTAGTACATGGCCTAACCACCTAAATCTGTGAAACTGTAAGGATTGAACAAAAGAACTCCTTTGACAATCAGTACCAAACATCCGCTTCCTAACCTCCTCGTTGCTCAGTCGTTGGTGCCACTCAATACGAGCTACTGAACGCAGACATCGGTGGTAAAACACCTGAAGACGGTTCACGTCTTCTACCCTGAGGGGCCATGTTTCGCTGCCGTAAAGTAATACAGCCCTCACTGTTGTCTGATACACACGACCCATAAGTTTCAGGGAAATACCTCTCTGTCGCCAAAGGTGTCTCAGATTAGCGAACACCGTCCTAGCCTTAGAAATACGCGCCTCTATATCATTCCCTACACCTCCGCCGCCGCCGCCGCCGTCGCCGCTGATGCAGCTTCCCACATATACAAACCGGTCAACAACTTCCATGACTTCATCATCTAACATTAATTCAACGCAATCACAGCAATATTGCAGAAGCGTTTTGCATTTCAAGCAGCAGCCAGCGTATTCCGAATTACTTAGCAGAAGACGAAATAGTGTTTAGCGTTGTTTGTGCCGCTTGAAAGTTGTCAAATAGCAACACCTTATCGTCAGTAAAATTAGGATCAACCGGCCTTCCGCCTGATAGGAGGTCCACACCGGCATCTTGTGAGTGCCACAGACAGTGCTCCACTATGTCGTCTATAACAAAATTGAACAATAATTGTGAAAGAGGGCAGCCATGACGTACACCGCTCCTGGTGTTGAAACTGTCAGACAATTCACCATAAACCCCAACCTGAGCAGAAGTATGGGAATAAAGCGCCGACAGTATGTTCACATACTTGGTCGGTACACTCTTGCATTTGAGTGACTCTAAAAGTGTAGATCGATCCACCGAATCGAACGCATCTTTGTAGCCGAGGAATAGGGCGATTGTTGACCGACGGTACGCATGACGCTGTCCCAAAATTTAACGGAGAGTAAGAATGTGATCTAAACAACCCTGCCCAGGGTGAAATCCTGCTTGTTCTTCTCTGATGTTTACCTCACGAACTGCAGTGAGTCGACGAAGTATAATGGATGCCAGAACCCTTGAAATGACTGGGGTTAAACTAATCTCTCTATAGTTTTCTTAAGGGCCGGAGCTCCTTTTTAAAATATAGGAACTATTATCACATCACCCTAGCACGGAGGGATGGCATCCGTCGTCCAGATAAGTTGAAACAATTGAGTCAAAGGTTTTACTAACGCCTCTCTATCTTTTTTGAAAAGTGCTGGCACTAAATCATCTGGACCAGCGGCCTTATTACGATTGAGAGCCGAAATGCAATTGCTAACCTCAGTTTTAATGGGTGGTTCTAAATCTACCGACCAGGGCGTTACATCAGAAGTTTGTGGAGGCAGCACGGTCGAAGCAGGAGGCCAGCTAAATTGACCCTCACAATGTTACGCCCAACGCACTAGTCTTCTGGACTTATTATAGATGAGTGTGCTATCTGTCTCGCTGATAGCTTCACTGACAGACGGTCGTTTGGGACCAGTAGCACGGATCAGCTTAATGTGTTTGCCGCTGTTCCCGGAGGCAAAGCGATCTCCATTTCATTAACTTTTTCCACTAACCAATTCTCACGATTAGTCTTTGGACTACGTTTCAGTTTCCTACCGATATCCCTTCTAGACTTATTATGTGAACTACCAGGATGAATCTTCCGTCTGGCTTCTAACAACTCCGAAGTTTTTGCTGAAATCCAATGTTTGCTTAGCCCATTTACCCCTGTGCCGCATACTACAGTACCTGCTTTCTGAATGACCTGTGAAATTTGAGTCCATCATCTATTAGGATCTTCGGAGTGAGTACCACTATGACCGCTCTCTATGCTGGTTCGGCACTTATGCTTTACCGATGGTAAAGTCAATTTCTCAACATCTAGTCGTTGCTGTTGGTGAGGTCGTTATCCAGCAAAAGTATGAACAAGACGACAGCACATCAACGCATGAGCTTAACCCAAGTATGTGATCCAATAAGAAGGACAGTCTACATTAGCATTATCCATTCAGTTTCGCTCCTTTCTTAATGTGTGGCTCATTACACCAAATCTTCAGTAGGCAAAATCACCGCATGGAAGGCGATAGGAAACATGAAGTTTCATTTGCTGTTGTTGTCACTTGGCATGACAACTTCTGCTGTTGAGCACCTGTTCGGATCCTTCTATCTTCCGAACCTCATGCATACTAAGTACTAGATGGTCCCAACTACAAAATGAAATATTCGCTGTCTAAACAGGTAGTTTCAGGTTGGTCGAATCTACAGACCCACCATTCAAAGATTTCAGATGTAGTTTGCATCCTGTTTGATTCAGCTGTTCCTAAGTTGATCAAATTGGAATCCTGTGGTAAGGCTGTCCAACCAATGGTACATTTAAGCAGAGGTGCATATTATTACTAATAGCATGTTGTGTGCGTCAGTGCGAGGCTAGTTTAAGCGCGGTGAGGGTCACGAAGTACAGCACCGAATGTGTCACGCGCTGGAATCATGAGGGTTCATGGAACTTTAAGGCGCAACTAACAGGCTTCAGATAACGTGCGCAACAGCTTCATTCTTTTATTCTCCTTCCTACTAGTAACTTCATTAGCCAGTTAACTTCTCATCCATCTATCCGATTGAACCTTCAAATGAAACTAGTCCAGAAATGAAACATATATCACTAACTTGCACGATATATTTCGTACAAAACAACGTCATTGAAACTTTTTCGCCTACTTTAGCCCTAACTAGCGCTAGGAGAGTTTGGGTTACGTGCCACTAGGATTGTTCTTACCACAGTCGAATCGAAATTATCGTTCGAGTCATAAGTTACTATTGAAATTATCATCATTATTATCATTGTTATTATCAACTTCGAATAATCAGTATTATTACATGTGATAATTGAAATCCATTTCTAATCATGAACAGCTCATAGCTTATATGTGATAATACCATTATGCCTAGTGTGAAGCTCAGCGAGTAATGATTAGTATACCAAATAAAGCTGGGTTAGAGTTCAACTTATCCGAAAAATAATATTGGAATAAATCTCCTGTCTGGTGAGTGTGCTGAGAGCTTCAGACACTTGTGAGTGGCGTTAAGCTCATAATGGTGCAACAAGGTTGTAAAGACGCACATTACTGGAAAGACGACAAATCTAGTCAAGAAAACGTAAAGTTGTTAATTGTGCTTCAGGTCTGTACACGTATAGGTAGGAATGATGGAGTTAGACAGAATGCTGAGACAGACTTATTAAGAAAGACCAGGACAATTTTCAGTCGGATGGGATGACTTCAGATGTCTGTTATGTTAAGTTTACCGTCCAACCGAACAGAAGAGATCGACCAACGATCAGATCTGTAGAAGTCTGGGGTCAGCAAATCTCTTGAACAAACAACCAGTCGTTACACAAAGCTGCTTAAGTTGTATGGTCCCAGTAACCTCGTCGGTGCCGACCGTGTGTATTCAAAAGGCGTTTCATGACTAAAATAATAACCGGCAGACCAGGTGAAAGGATTAATCGCTGTTAATTTGATGCATAATCTCGATTTGAAGGGCATGGATCGCGCTGTCGACCGCTGTTGTTTCACTGGATCTAGGACAACTTCACTGGTAATAACAGATTTGAACTGAGAGCTGACGTGGTGTTCGACCTGCGCTATCGTGGGAGCATGTACAGAACATTCTTCGGCGACCAGTAGCAAAAACGGTACATGCAGATTTTACGTCTATGGACAGAACACAGTCCTGATATAAAAATAGAATGACCCGTGGTGGTAAGCTTTTGTGCACTACTTGCGCTCACTCGTTTCTGCAGATTATTCACTAAACTAATTTTGAGGAATACCATTCAGTTAACTGAATTTCCCATTAGTAAACAGCCTGTCATCTCGTCCGCCCCAATGTGTCTGTACAAACTTGTAGCTAAAATTAGTGTTGAACTCATAGTAAGCTCATTTGAAACAGTGTTGTGTTTTTGTCTTAAGAGTATTTAACCCCAAGTAGAATGTCAAGCAAGTAGCCTGAATGTTGCCGAAAGTGTATTTTTCTTCAAACTAGTTTATGTTCTAAGATTTGGTCGAATAACGATTAGTAATTTTAAAGTTTAAATTTTTATAACGTATGGAAACCCAGTTGTGGTGCACGCTTCTCTTTTGTATTTTGATTTGCATGTTTCACTTTTGTTGCATCAAGTTAAGTGGGATCCCTCAAGACCAACCAAAGTCTATATGTATGTAAGACGCAGTGGAAACCATCAAGCATGCACTGACTGAATTTAAACCGCGTAACACAGAGTGCTGCTACGTTTTTGCCGCCATTCCAGTTTTCGTTTGTGTAAGTCGTGCGCATGATTCACTGAGTCTTTGGCTTATGTTTGTTTGTGTTGTTTTCGCTTACAGATCTGTTGCTGGAACCCCCACTTCGGAAGAACGCTGTCTTTGGTGTCTCCACGTCACCCTAAATTCGGCCCACGAGTCTTCGGGACATCAGAGTAAAAACGACCGACTTGCATGTTATAATACATACAGGCGCCAGTCCGTCGTGCTTTATTTAGTTTGGGACCAGAAACATTCTCGGTTGAAGGCCAGGATTTCTGGGGTTTTATGTAACGTTAATTTCTATATTGCATGCTTATGATACACGTAATGTACGATTCATAGTTTTGGAAGAGACCTGATTGCGAAAAATCTGGACTTTGGCTGGATTCGAACCAGTCACAGAAACAACATGCACAAACTTGGCTAACGCTCTAGCAACCGAGCTATTAAACCTTGCTGGAAGCACAGAACTTTCACATTCGGACCTAGCTAACCACTCAACCAACTGTGTCATATGGAATACACCAAATGATCTTGCTGACTGACTGCCCAACCAGAAATTCTTGGTCACTTCACGATGGAGTCCACCAACACCACCGATAAGAAACCCTACTTGGGCAGTCAATCAGCGGGATCATTTAGTGTATTCCATATGGCACAGTTAGTTGGGTGGTTAGCTAGGTCCGAGTGTGAAATTTATGAGCTTCCAGCATGGTTTAATAGCTCGGTCGCTAGAGCGTTAGCCAAGTTTGTGCATGTTGTTTCTGTGACTGGTACGAATCCAGCTAAAGTCCAGATTCTTCGCAATCTGTTTACAGTCTTATTGATAAATCAGGTCGTAACATTAAATTAGCATTAACTCGAAATACGCATTCATTCCGTAGGGGAAATATTAGAAGTAGATGTTCTCGTTCTGAGTCCTTGTGGTTTGAAACACTAAAGGTATAACCCAGGAGCACTAGCTCACTCCTTCTAGATAACAGCTAACGCATGTATTAAATCACCATCAGTTTACACTCTGCGAATGTTCATGTGGTGGTTGACTGGCGGTGACCTCACACGTATTCCGCCGATTTAAATTTCCGAGGTGAAGTCGTGCCCCATCAATCCGTAGTCTGACTTCAAACTATGTGCCAAGTTTTTGGGGAACTGAGTCAAATCGGAAGACTGAAGAGTCGAATTAGCTATTTTTAACAAAGGCAACTTACTGCAGTAATGATTAAATGAAAGGCATAACAGAGACAGCAGGTTGCTTCGTTCAGTTTAGATGAATATGTAATCAAAGCATTTATTAAAATCCAGCGATTTGTACACATTTTCATGTCAGGTACACACCAACAAACCAGCGGATTCTAGTGTCCTCGTTAGCACTCATTGTCCAACAGTTTACGTGATTTGTTCAAGAAAAGCAATTGCATGAAGAGAGGCCTAACTAGTCGATCTTTGTTGTGAAACTGAATAAACGGAAGTATAAAGAAATTGCTACGGAGTTCGGTCGTAAGATGGTTCCTGTGGATTACGGCCTCAGTTCATTTGTTAGCCGCTTTATGGCGTTTTCATCTTTTACGCACGTTCGTTCTTTCTTCTTCCGTTTCAGCTGTAGGTTACTTTGAGACTACACTGTAATCATAGAGGTTTTTAAGGCACGTTTGCTATTCTGTAAGGTATCCTTTTGCTGAAAGTTTTGTACACTGTTTTACAGAAAGATGGTGTCACCATATTTTACATCTGAGCGTTGCTCTTATCTGGTTGTTACTTTTGTATTTAGCTATGCTTATAGTAACAGGATACTTTAAATTCATACTTCATTACTATTTTTTCGACCATTACCAACGATACAACACTTTCCACCCACAAAAAGGCCACAAATAAAGAAATATCCTTTCCTAATTAAGACACTTCCGTCGTAATAACAGACCACCCGGAAACATAGAAGAGCACTTTTTGGGATTGAAATTAGCCAAACTTCCTCCAAAAGAATCAGCAAAATAACAGCCTTGTAGGATATAAACTAAGACTTTGTTGTGATAACCAGAAGGCATATCACTAAAATATAAAATGAGCGTTCATTTGAGCGATTCTGTCGGCTACCTGGTGTAAAAGCGGGTAAAACATTCGCAGTTGTATTGGTTCCGTCATAGCACGCCTAATGCTTTTGCGTTGATAAAGTGGGGATGACCCAAATGAGTGGAAGCATCGAGTCTTGTTATTATATTGCTTAAGTTACCGGCGTTAGCAACTGTAAGATTCGTTGAAGGATACGGAACTAAACAAGACTCAACCATCTGTAACAGCAGTAGGTAAACGTCACGTAATGTGCACTTCATCAGCAAGTCCTTGTTTATCTTTTGGAAGACAAACAAACCAGTAAGCGATAGCAAATACAATGAACAAGCTGAACGCAGTTCATGCCTCTGACCTTCTTCACACTGTATTTCCCAGCTTGGTTCAGAATGTAGACACAAAAGTGATTACATTGCTAAGTTGGCTGAAGAAAATATCAGCGTTCGGACCAATTTCGCGAATCACATGTATTGGTGATATTGCACCACAGCGGATACCATAAAAGATGATTAATAGACACATTTCCGTCTTTTATTCCGAACCGTATGCAGATACTGTTGTTTACCTAAACACTTAGTCCTGCCCCATCATATGACGGTTGTCTAGTCATCACAACTGACTGCAAGGAAGGCCCACTCAACAGTGGAACAATAATAAACCTAGCTACTAAGAACATACTTGATAAGAACAAAGTTTTAATCATAATGGTTTGTTTAGTTGGAGAACGTTTACAGACTGAACTTGTTTCATGTAGTCTCATTCGCGTCGGTAATGTACCACGTTAGTAAAATTTATCATTCTCACGAGGAGGCGCCTGCTGAAGAAACAAGTTTGAGATATTCAAAATGTATCTTGTGTTGGCAGAATTGCCATAATATATCAGGAACCCGCAAAACTAAACACGCATAAAATTTGTTCCTGCTTGCATTACCTCAAATGAATGGATCAACTAACATTACAGGCTAAATCCAGACTAGGATATTTGATATGAGCGTTTTTCATGTTCCCGATATTTGACAGTTTTACGCTCTTGGGGCAGATAGGTGTAGTCCTATAGTTTGTCATCCCAGTAAATATGTAATTTGGGGTTTCATCACACAGTTAATAGATTAGCGTTCATTAGTATCTTAATGACTAAGAGGTACATGACTAAGACATACAACAACTGTGTAACATACTTTATGAAGGACAAGGATTACTATAAAAGTACCTGCCACAAATGTTCGCGTAGGAAACTATCGTTGTAAAAAAAAACTCGATTTTGAGGCGCATGTGTCCAACACTCCGTTTGCATTGTTGTCTTCTGGACTCTGAGTGACCGATTCGTTCTCACATGATACGCAAATAATTATCACTCATTTCTAACAAATATAGTTGCATTTTTTTTCACCTCAGTGTGTTTATGCAATGTCCCTGTAAAAGCAATTTTGTGCTAGCTCACAGCTGATTCAAATCCACATTTTCAAATAACCAACGACTTTCTACGATCATCATGACTAATCCCGCCTTCTCTGATTGCAGATCGGTGGTAGCAGCAATCAATTCCACGTTTGTTAAGTAACTGCAACTATATATTTTCAAAGACCAGTGATGCAATTTGCGACAGTTCTATTGCCACTGAAGTGTCTCCAAAGAGACACGGCACCGGGGTATAAAATATGTACATATAATGCGTTAATACTTGCTGCCTTCCCGACAGCTCAGGACGTTCCCAGTAGATTTACAGACGTGTCTCCTGGTTTTTGTGTCATCGGTGCGCGTGTCAAATGTGAAGGGTCACAAAACTGACAGTAGCCTGAGATCACCTAAGGAGTATCCACATTAGTGTTAGTAGGGTTTCCAGTATATTCTAAGGACGGACGAGTCCTGCCGACCACTAAACATTCTGATGTCACGATCTTCCTAGCCTGAAACAAATCTTAGTTATATTAACCCATCGCTCTTTACTCTGCTTAAACGTGCCGGGCGTGGCTGAACGACAGAGTCTGGTGATCCGTGAATACCTGGATTCACTACCGAGAAGCTTTTAGACAACAACTTGTTCTAGTAGGGCAGTCAAGGTCTTTTGGCTGTGGTCTTTAGAAAACTGAACACCTCTGGTTGAGAACTTTGTTGTCTACAGACATACAGTTTTGCTATTGTTTTCATCTCGATTGACATTTGAGGTCTTCTGCGGTTTACTCACTTTTCACGTTTCAACTCGTAGAACGGAGACGAGATATATTTAGCCCGCTGATTTGTTAAACACACTGATGTGCTACTGATTACTGATGGGCATTCAGGGATTTAGCCGACATGAACTGAATACCAATAATATTGTGGTCTACGATCGTGATCTTTGAATGCAAGAGGTTCAGGACTCCAACTTCGATCATGTTAACGCCCATAATCAATGTACACATCTGATAGCATGTACAGCATAACACCAGCTAACGTTTCTTGGGACCACCGTATGAAAACTGTACGGGGCATTCCGATGAAAGCTTATCTCAATCATCCCATATAAATTCCAGGTCTCACTTGCTTGTGCGCAATAGTAGTAGTAGAAGTAGTAGTAGTAGTAGTAGTAGTAGTAGTAGT
>LUCH01000913.1:91361-106905 GCA_013368495.1 Paragonimus heterotremus | reverse complement strand
AGAAGGCGATGTGTCGCAGTCAATGGCGTGCCTGTATCCATACCATTTCTAGTTCCTTCGCTTAATCATCTTTTAATAATTTTCAACCTTCTTAATAACGTTTTATTCTAGGATATTCCACGTCACTGTTGAGGCGAGCGGCGGCTCGAGCCACAGTACCTTTTGATCAGGCTCATGGCTGTTATGATTATGATGATGGTGCTCGCAGGTGGTTTAACGCCAGATTAGTCGGTCTCGAGCACCAATACAGGGTGGCTTCCTCCAAACAGAACACCAGACAAAGGCTCCAGCGTTGTGGTCGTAGATAAGGCTGACTATATATCATGGATGCAGCCACTATTAAATGACAAAACCAAATTCCTTCCGGATAACTCAGCAGACAATACTTCTGAAATAGGACGACGCATTAACAAGGGAGTACAAACATTGCTGGAAGGAAAATTCTTTGAGCAGTCAACAGCGAACTCAACTAAACCTAGCGGATTACGTGCTTGTCACCTGTATGGCTCGCCCAAACTCTATAAGGTTGGTGTACCACTGGGGCCAATACTATCCATGTCAGTTTCAGCACAACACAAATTAGCATAGGGGCTGCCCCAACTTCTTCAATCCGTAAGACAGTCAATGTTTCGGAGAACTGTGAGATTTTTCAGTTAATCGACTTACTCGGTGGTTCAGAATGTATTAACAAATACACAACCCGTTTGGACATCGATTCTTTGTTCAAAATTGTTCATGTGATGTAGACGGTTAATATATTTTATCAGTACTAATGAGTAATATCAAATGAACACGGGATTGCCTACGTCTGAACGAAAACGCCATCTGCCACTACGCACAGCGAACGTATAGTTCTACTTTCATGGAACTGCCTATACACAAATCGATGGTGTTGCTATGGACAGCCCACGGGGTCCGCTACTGGCCGACAAGTTTCGTTGCCCACCTGGAACACAATGAATATGTTGTCAACAGTCAGGCTCACATCTACTGGTATTATGCTGACGATGTACTGATGATCACCCATACCAAGGGGATGACAAAGATCAAGCTGGACTCAGCGAACAATCTGAATTCCAGTATTAACTTTACCATTGAGCAACAGCAGGATGAAACCCTGGCCTAGTTTGATATTTTCATGAAGCGCCAGAACAACGGCTTTTTGTTGCGGTCCATCTACGAGAAACACACTTGGAGTGGACAGTACTTGAACGTTCACAGTTATGTGCCGAACCAATATAAGCGGATTCTGGTGAGAACTTTGTTCTAACGGGCAGGACGAATCTGTCCGGGAGAAACACTGGTGAAAGAATTGTCATCATTGAGAACCACGCTGAAAGAAAACGGCTATCCATCGATATTCGGGAAGAAATTCAGGAAAAAAGCGGACTGCCGCGATGTGTTCAACAGCTCACATATTAAATGTCTACCTCTGTTTGCCATACAACAGTGACGACATTACCACTCTGTTGAAAACCCGTCTCATTGTGGCTATGGGGCGCATGTTCCATGCAGGCCAACTGGTCATGTTGTTAGCCACCAGCCAAATCTGAACACTGCTACCGCTTAACGCTAAGTCTCACATCATCTAGGAATTCTCGTATGAGTGCCGGACCACTTACACAGGAAACCGGAGCGGTAGTTACGTAATCGGGTCAACGAACACATTCCAGTTTGGGCTCGCAAAACACTCATGGATACCACAACGCCGAACTCAAGTCAGAATGTGACAAGTCACAGGGAACCGGCTTCATCGACCGCTCGACACCTGTTAACACGTCGGTCCCAATATTTAACCTGCAGAACGCTTTTCGGATATGTTATGCAACAAAAAATCGAAAGCTTCTGCGGTTCGCGGAGACGGTAACAATTAGCAAATTGAAGCTACCCCTCCGCGTACAGAACGACTTGTTCGCCAGTATTAGTTTGCCGTGTTAATTGATGTGCATGGATGAGTGTGAGAGTGCGCGTGATTGTGTGGTTGATGATTTTGCCGTTTGGCTTCACATTGTTCATTGAACTTTGCTATATAAATCCACACATTGCAGTATGTGCCTGATGTGAGGTAGCGAAGTGTGCTCGAGAGATACATACTGCAAAAAACTGTTTCTGACTTCTCTGTTCAAATTTGTTGCGAGGGAAAAGTTGTTTTGCCACTCTCATCAAATTTAATCTGATAAATCCACCTGTTATTGGATTGTCCAAATTTACAGATTTGGTCAGCTGCGGTGATGCACATAATGAGGTAGTGGCATACTTTGTATTTGCAACAATCTTCCATGCACAAATGTGGTAATCCGAATATGACAAGATAATACATTGTTGTATGATGGAACTGTAAATCTCTTTCAAATACCTGTTACCAACATCCACTGACAGTAGGTGATGTAACCTAATGACGAACGAGTCTTTTGCAAATGGGACCCTTTTAGTTTTAATGTAAACATTTATTATAGGCCAAATAATATTACTCAAATAAGCCTGTAGCTCGGACATGTTAGTGATCGATGAAGTCGGGCCGCTGGTTTTTGCTAAACATAACAGATCGTTTTTTGTATTTTGGCTAGTAACCACTTAACATGATACTGCATCATAACTTGAAGTAAGCAACAATCTGATTTGCCTAAGTAAACGTTGATACAACTCCTTGTTATCTGATACGCTGTTTCCAGCAAAGTTGTCAACTAATTGTTTTTAGGTCACATGAACAACCATTTTTTGTCTAAAATGCTGCACAATTGAGCTTTTGGATGAGTACCTTACACTGCTGGTTCCAGTTATGAAATGAAAGTGTTGGTTAAATTGTTATCTCTTAGTTAAGTCTGTAAAAATACACTCCATTTTCCACGTAGTAGCTAATTTATATGGACACTTTTTCATTGTTCCGGTCGTTCGCTATTGTTTTAAAAATGTTTGTTATCTATCAATATCTTCCAGTCAATTTGTCGTCCGGATAACTTCTTCCTCCGCGAGAGTTAACTTTTCAACCCGTATTTTTTTTTATTAAACGGTTCGAAGCCTCAAACCAGTTAATACTGTTACTTTTGTGTACATTTACGATAAACTGATCGTGGGTACCTCCCCCTTTGAGTTTTGTTGGAAAAGAATGATAATGAAAAGTAGACAGTTGTTGAAATCCACTGCACGTGATGCAACGAATGCAACGGACATCCCAAAACAATGTGACAAGCAGTTTACTTAGTGTCTGCAGAAAGAGGCGCCGTCAAATACTTCAAGAAACTGCAGTCCAAAATGTTCGACTTACTTTTGTAAGTATGGAAACTATTGACATACAAAAATACTGCCGTCTATACTGCTTGGAAAGAAGTGCTTTCTGTACAGGAATATTTAAATATTTAAGATGATTCAGTGGAATAATCAGTCATAAATTTTGGAGAGAAATAAAAAAGATACAAAAACTGTTATATTGGAAAATAAGACATCAGCATAAAATGAGTTTAAAAAACTTCGGTCAACTCCAGAACGCTCCCAATAAAATGGTGTCATGATACTTCGTGAATTGCCTTAAGGTATCAAGTAACCGCAATCCAATTCAATGAAATCCTGTCAGACAGCAGCGGTTTGGTGCCCCACTACATTGATAAACACTCAAACGTTCAGTGCGTCCGTCATATAAATACCAGCTCACTTACAGTTATATTGACGCCTACACAAGTAAAACAGGTAGGTGGTTAATTTGGTTTACGATAGGGCATGTTCCTAAATGCTACTGGCCACGATATCAATATTCCACCTGCTAACTCTATCATAGGCATATCTGCTTGGTTTTTGTTAAGCGGAAACCTATTAAGCATTAACCTACAATACTTTATCCAACAAATTGATGAGCAAAGTGATGAACAAATTATTGAGCGAATTAATGACTGAAAATAGAACGATAAAAGAAATAACACGGGACCTCAGAGTGTCATCTCACTAGTAGATTCTTACTAGTAAGTGAAGTGGTGTGAAACTAGCCTACTCGGACAGTAAAATGATTGATTTGAGGCGTTTGGTGACGGTCGTGTAATGTGCGTTAATTTATCACTAATTCCTACATGAATTATAATACGCTTGTATGCACATGAACAAATGATAATGGCGATGGAATTGTCGTAGTCCCTAGTCGTACTATGGATGAGTAGTCCGCTAGTTTTAACCTAAAGCTCAGTAGTTTGCGGAACAGGACAGAAGCAATAGGAATTCTCTGACCAGCCATAGAATTGTGCATGGGCACAGGTTGCGAATAGACTGCATCACCAAGGGGTAGAAAATATGCTAATTCAAATAAACTACCAGTGTCAGCGTGTATATATGCACGCACGTAAGAACAAATACACACATACACATATATCGGTTGCCACCAACAGTACGAACAACAGAATCACCAGCGTCAAAACCATTATCTAAAACAGTCACTGTAAAAGAGCATGGGTTGGTCCAGTGTCCTGTGGGAGCGATTTAAGGGCTTACCAAGCTACGTACCTACTACCTCCTGTTATTCGCCGATGGCATAAGCGAACTGAACATCTGCCTATGTAGCATAAAAACAGCTTAGCAAAACTAGCATTTGCAAGCACGTGTCCACCAATACGCAACACACACGTTCACATAGACGACCATCACATTCACATTCAGATCTTCAGTCTACCTACATCTTGGTGTCTTGACAATTCTCCATGGGACACCCGAACGTTTGCCTACACGATCATCCGATTCTTAGCTAATCACCACAAATGTGTGCGCGTGTGCTTGATTAAGGATGTAATTAAACGGCAATAAATAGAAACCATCAGTTACGACTGACCATCCTGTCCGTTCGATCACACATTTGCAGACAGAAATTAATTCACATTCAAGCGTCGTTCCTCTCTGCTATGTTTGGCCCGGTTTCCCTGGCACTACCCTCACCACGATTACTGTATCAGGGTTTGTTCCAACCCTACAACGTACACACAGACAACAGATATACACGCTCATGCACAGCCCTTCCTATCTATCCCACAGTCACTCAAGCACAGGCAACACGAGGGGTGGATATGAATGGAAATGTATTGGGAAGTGGGTGAATGGAATAAACATTTCATACATGGAACGGACAACCGAAAGCCGAATTGATACAAAACAATGAGGAAAACTAAAATAGAACGGTTAACTACAAACCGGTCAAAAAATACTGCAGTGCTGCGGTTTCTTGGCTTTCATTTCCATGACCGCAACAAGTAATGATGCAAGAAACCACATATGAGAACGTTTGTTCTATGGACAAGCTCTGACTGCAGAATAGGATAACGAAAATGTCATGAACCGGGTTGAGAAACCAATTATTCAGTTCGCTTATGATCTTATTTACACTCATGCTAATCATACTACATGAATCTAAGACTGCAGATGCGGTCGACGATCTAACCAATCCGACTCACTTTGTCCCTCGCTGTGTTTGCAAAAGGTTTCCAAATGCAGACCACAAGTAGGCGTTACTTGGCATAGGTCATTGTGGCGATTGACGCAAATGGAAAACGATCAGTTTTGGCGGTCACAGTTAAGTAATATAGTTTGCTGTTCACAAAACAGCTTGCATTCTCTATTTCCATAAACACACACACACACACAATGACCAAGAATACAGATTATCTCAAAAATAACCGTATTTCAAAAAGGTTTGTTCCTCGACAACGGGGTCAATTTTTCAATTTGTAAAAGTTTGCCAAAGTTGTCTAGAGCAAATCGGTTTTGCAAGTAAGTGAGTAAATTGTGTCAAGATTCTTAAAAAAAGGTCAGAATGATGAAATGTTTGAAGTAACGTCACACAGTTTGAATGATCAAAAATTGTGGCACACAATCGTATGGCTTAAAGATGTACTATCATTGTGTTATTACTACATTGGAAATGTGGTACAACGTAATTACTGGTTCATATCAATGTTTGAGTTACATTTACTAGCGACCAAAAGTTAAACGCTAGCCAATGAGAAGTATTCATCCATTCGCTTAAAAAATTAGGAAACGGAATTAGGTTTCGCTTTTTAATATTGCTTATACATTTTTCAACGACAGATATTGAGTATGATATATTTCAGATACTGATTGCATGGCGTTTATCGACAGGGAAGCTAGACAGTACTCGAACACATCGAAGACAGTGATGGACTACAATACAATGTTGGATAAAGAAGAAAATATGAAAGTGACGGGAATGGATGAGCCACGCGCCTCAGGGAAAAAGAATAGTATTATATGAAACGAAGACAGGAAACAGTTGTTTAGTCATCATAAAGCATGGAATAGTTCTGAAGTTCATAAGATGGTGTTTCACATCATAGTAAACAGTTCGTTAATTCTGAATATCCGAAAACTAAATAATTAGCGCTACTAAAGAAGTCCCTTAAAAAAGATATTGATTTGAAAAAATATTCCGTCGGACAGACCTGTAGAACAGTATAATCTTTTGTGATGAAAGAACTTTGAACCAGATGTCCCGAACCA
The DNA here is from genome assembly GCA_013368495.1 of Paragonimus heterotremus. NCBI lineage: Eukaryota > Metazoa > Platyhelminthes > Trematoda > Plagiorchiida > Troglotrematidae > Paragonimus > Paragonimus heterotremus. The sequence goes on along the minus strand of LUCH01000913.1, from coordinate 100,419 downwards.
TTAGAAATATTACTTACATGATTTGCGTGCAGTACGGGATACGTGTAGTAGGTCGTCATATGTTTGATGACTTGTAAAGGTTTTCGTTTAGCTCAATAAGCTGGACAAAGCCATTTATGCAACGAGGTCAAAACTCTTATCTACACCTTCATTTGCCTCCTAATGAACTTCTGTTATTCCTGCAATATTTCACTAGTGAACTGTGATGTTTGGAACTGGTAGCTGCGGGCTACACAAAGCTCAGAAGATAAAACTTTTGCCAATGGGCAACCAAATAGCTCCATCATTTCTAAACTCGGACGTGAGCTTAATTGAGAATCTACAACTATGTTCATCCATGCGTGGATGTTACAACGGTCTAACTTACAACTCGATGGGACAACTGAAAAGTCAAGCCTGGAACGATTTGCGTAAGACAGACTGATAAAGCCTTGTTAATATCACGTTGTCGGTGACATTATAATTGTGGAACGGCCAACTCTTGACCTTGTTTATTACTTAAAGCTCGCTTTGAAAAATTGTGATGAAGCTTGCTCGCAACGGAAGTCGTCACTTTTTGATCTTTCTGGCAGAAATTGGATCGATTTACGTGAAGTCATCTAAAGTTTGGCCAACTACTGAACAGACGGTCTCATAAGTACATGGAAATCCTGCAGACATATGCCATTGCCATTTTTCAGTCTTTCATGCTGGATGCTAACCAGTTACATTTTGGATAATGGATAAAATTCAACTGTGAGGGATATACTGTAAACTTTTTGAAAGTCAGTCTTCCGAGCCTGTTCTATTTTCTGTTTGGTCACCTGTATCACAATACATATGGAAGATAAGCAATCTGATTCGTTTAGCAAAGTTACCTCAATAAAATCAGTAGTTCGTGTTATTGTTAACCATAACGTAACGTTTGTGACGTTTGTCGACAATTTAATCGTATTGAATCTACGTTAAGGTGGTTTAATGGCGAGGTCGGTTTCATTTGAACGGGGTGGTCTAGGGTGCTCGACCGAATACAGATGGTCTCATCGCTAGATAAAAAGTTAACCACATTATTCTTCATGAAACCACGACTGAAAGTACGATGAATTGGAAGACACACTTCTATCCAAAAGAACTTTTTGTGATCTGACTGCCACTCACAACCGATCGTCGCTGTCGCAGCCACATAGATATTTCAGCAGCTGTTTTCGAAAATGGCACAATATTCGAGTTTTACTCTTTTATGAGCACTTCACTGGTGCCTATCTTTGTTATTGCCGAGATGTAGCTTTCGGTCACGCTTTTATGAAGTAAAAATGTCAACTACTACGCCACTAGTTTTACACTAAGCTAGGGGGAGTATCACATTTGGCAGTTAACCACATTCACTTGTGAGTAAATTTCAGGCTATCCGATCTTCTCAATAGGAAAAATAGGTAATGCCTATTTACTCTAATCGATAACCTTACGATTAACAATTCCTTTCAAGCTGAAGTTCCATAGTTTACTGAATCCGCTGAGTGATTGCTTGGTAAATTCCTATTGTTTCGAAGCAACTTATTGAGCGGCGGTTATGTATAAACTTTATCCGAAAAATAATCCCACAGTAGGGGTAATTCATTTGTCATCTATCGGATCTCTACCATTTCATTTATGATAAAAGTCAAGTCGTGGTGTCATCGGGTGGAGTTAGTAGGACAGTTACTATTTCATCATCGTGCGATTAGACAACCTGAACAGTATACGAAAGCGAACGCAGTTGAGCTCTTGTATTTAATAATTCAGTCATGCCTAGCACGAGAACAATGGTGCAGTGGTCAATATGGTTTCAGCATAGAAGTATGGCAGGAGGTTCAAATTGTGTTGCGACAAAGAGATGTATTGGGTAGTTTACTATTGTATAAGTAAACAATCCGAAGAATACTCAACTGAGCTCGTAAGGCTCATGAGTGAACTAGTTTGTTCGCTATAAATGTGATATCCGATCTAACACAAAAACACCACCCTGCATGTTCCAGCAGTAACGGACAAGCCAGTTTCATTTCTAAGCGGTTTTCTTCAAGTTGAAGTCGTCCATTCCATCAACACCAGTAGAACATGCTGGACCATATTCGACACATTTAGAAACAAACAAAAAAGTGGTCATTTTTATTAGCTATGGATTGTTTTGTTAACTACAAAACCCAACGTCTCTTATCGGAAATATACATAAACACTACTGATTCATAAAATGTAAATCATCTAATCCACGAATTAAAACTACGATTATACAGTCACTGTTGATAGGGCATTGTGTAGACTTGAGTAAAACCATTTTCTAAGTCATGCTCATTTTATCGCAATTATAATGAAGAACAACCGAAACAGCAAGCTTTGTTGGTCAACTTGATGTTTGCATGAAGTTCCTTGATCTCTAAGACTTCCAATGTTGCGTTTCAAGGTCTTGCTTAGTTTGATTCTCACATCCCATAAGCAATTAAACAAAGTACTTTTGCCACCATCCTGTTTCAGACAAACATGACGTGAAGCCTGAGTTTTCTTCCAAATTCTTAGATTTCACTCATATCCGTTCTGCCTGCAATATGCCACGAGTATGTTATGAATGGACGCAGGTTAATCAACGAAAGCACTGCTTCCGTCCGACCCAGTGGTGCCTTCGCTAACCCAATCCCATAACAAGTCATGTCCCCACGTGCTGTATCTGGACCGGGAAGGCTGTTGGTTCCCTTCATAATATGGAATGGAGGACTCCTTAGTTGTTCTAAGACACACTACTATCTAGAATGAACTGTGCCGAAGTCCAGTGGTATTGAACGAAGAGAACCTACTAAGGTATTCAAGCACAAACCTACTTTCTGCATGCGAAGAATGTATTCTAGACTCTGGTTGTTTGTTTTCGGGCAAGGGTTGCATAATCATTGCTTTAGTGATAAAGCTAAGGATAATTCATAAGACGACACCGCGCCGCACAAACGCCATCTACTCAACTATCACGCAGCTAATGTTCGGTGGTTAGGATAATCTTAGTTGTCGGCTGAAGACTACTTTAGTATGACAGTTTATTTGATGAAAAAATTGTCTACCACCGCTTCAAATGTAATGAGTAATGAACGAATTATAGTACGCAAATATTTTCCCGCTAATATCCCTACTAGCTTACGGACAAAGTGTACAATGATTATTTACCATATTGGGACTGGAATTCATAATAACATAATATTCTGGTTAACATTCAAGCGGAAGCATATTAAAACAATCGCTATAAACATTACAGTTCACATAACTCACGTACTCTGACCTAATTTGACCTAAACTGCCAGTTATTCTCTCAAGTGAACAAGCCCCCATCTTCACATTTTCTTGGCTCGGAGAACACGATTAATGCGATGAATACTGGTAAACGCATCAATGATTACTCAAGAGAGCACAGTTTCGTGAGGAGTACGCGCTTAGATGACCCAATCTGGGAATAGAACAAACTGCTGCTGATTCGAATCCGATAAGACTAATTTTTACGCACGAGTGAACAAAACCAGGTCAGTTGGAAATTAAAGTTGGGGAAGAATCAGTTGTCACCATTCAGCGCTTTGGTTCACTGAATTCGGTCATGGTTGTTTGGATGTATATACACGTGTGGGTTCACATAATCGGGCAAACAGATTGTAACACCTTCCTAACAAGACGTTCTTGTTTTTAATGAACTACTTTAGGTTTGCAGAGAATTTAATAACCGGGTAGCGACAAATTTTGTCTTTTCAGCGGGCAGATATTCTTACCTGTGTTTCTCCCCTTAGAAGGTTCACTGGACGTTGATTCCAACGTTCTGTATGAAGTTTTGCTCTTGTCATTTACGCGTATCAAGGATATAGTCGCCAGATATAGACAAACCTTATTATGCACATATCAAAGGTTACGGATGGTTATTGGATTCAAAGCAACTAGCGATTAACCATCTTACTACTTTCGGGTTCATCTCGCTGGAAATTTGTTGCATCTTAGTCATAAACCCCTAACATGTAGATTAGAGAGTTAAACTGAGGCAAGTATACGGACACTACTGTTTAAGTGTGACTTTTGGAGGACGGGGTGAATGCACCACATCTCAACGGATTACCATGACGTATGATCTACGAGAAACAGTTTTGTTTGCTAATAAAAACCCTGCAATTGTTATTTACTAACCTGCACGAATTTTGCTCCTGTGAGCTAGACTGATCAACAAGATCAACATCAAGGCCGCTGACGTGACTGAAAATGGTGCCTAACCGTCGTACATCCATCATACAATACAGGGTTGATTAAATTTAGGGCTAAAAGATGGGGAAGCATGGTATTTAATGTTCATAGCCACGTATGTCTAAATTCACCCAGCCACGATAAAGTTATCGTCACCTAAACAATAACAAACATAGTTTCACCGGTTTCCAACGGCAAAAATTCAGTCAGGCGATATTCAATATGCAAACATGTTCCCTGTGAAGCCTAACCTACAATTATGAGTCAAAAACAGAGCTAACCCGATTAACCATTTTCCTCATACATAGTTGTTTGATACAAGTTTTCGTTATTCAAATACGGTTGTTAGAGATTTACAGACGTTCGTATCCCTTATGTTGTTAATCAGTTTTGTTCAGAGTGAAATATAGTTGTTTGTGTTTGTAACGGTATAAATCTCCAGATACCCTGTTGGAAACCATTATACCAAAGATCTTTCTGCATACGAATAATTGTTTGAAGAGTAGCTGGGTATGCTGAGGAGGAGAACACGGAATGTGGTTCAGTATGCTTAGGATGTGGTTGAGCTTTCGGACTCAATTGAATCGACGCTTTTCCAGAGGATATATGAAGCAAATCAACGACAGGCCTTGAAAGATTCACGGTAATTATATCTTAACAAAAAATTCAACTTTATGATTTCGCGCGGTCAAGTATACCAGCTGACTAGGTGAAAAATACCTTGACAGAAAAGTGTGATGTAATATGATTCATGGTAAACATGTTAAATAGCTTCAGTCTTTGGCAGTTTTGCAAGGGAGAAATTGGAAACAAAAGTGTTTCTTCGGAAACTTCAAAGAAACTGACGAAATGTAGAACGACAATTTTGAGCAGATAACATAGGGTCAGGAGAAAAGGTTCACTTGGTTGTTAAACTCTGTAATATGTGGGGCATTAACTCGTTTTGTAAAAGCTAAGCGAATTCGGGGGATGTAAGATATATATTCGCTTTCGAAGTCTGGAACAGAAATTCTAATATAGCCACTCCCCTTTCAAAATTTACAAGGAAAATTTCCTGGAGCATTTGTGCTTGTTCAGGCTTTTTCCGGTTTCTGTCAAAAAATGTGAACACCGCACCAATATGTGTTTGGTAGTTAAATCTTCATATTATTACAGTGAAAAATCATTTGCTACTGATTCCCCTGACACACTTGTGTACGTGTACTTGTGACATGAAAACCGTGTATTGTTCTGCCCTGAACACTTATCACATAACACTATGGCTTACTTAGAGCACGAACTGTTCTGCAGTATTTTGAACTGCCTCAAATTGAACACCAATCACATCTCACAGCGGAGTTGGCATTCAGACAAGCCTTCCGGCTAGCCCACTTCAAGTGTGGGTGGTGTCCAACTTCGAATAAATCGAGTCCCTGAACTTCCACTACTGATTTTGTGTTGTGTTGTGTTGTTATTAAAACCGAAGTATAACCTCAATCACTGTAAACTCTTTATGGATTTGAACATTTAAATGAAACTCTTAGTTCGATTCCAATAAGCCAATTTAACTGGGATTTTAAGTTTGTGAGCTAATCACAGTTAATCCAGGGTTTTATGATTAGTGTTAAAATCACATTTACGACCGGTTGCCTAAATGGTTCTAGGGTGAATTTTTGTCATGTGTTGATAAACGCAAATGGCGTGATGACAAAGTGTACCAGTAACAATTTGGTTTTACCTGTGGGGCTTTTCTTGGGTTATGTTCTCACTGATTTACCTCTACGAGAGTCGTGAGAACTGAAGTTAACGATTTATTAACACACTGTTTTAAAAACAAATCATAGGTGTCCATTTCAGCCCCAGTAAAATCAAGTTTCGTTTGACGGCTCATAGATGACAGCGTGGAAGTTTTAATTGTGAACGAGTTTGGCTGATCTTGTTTACTGGTTAGTCTGTTTGAGTAATTTGCTGGTGACCTGGATACACATTATTCCCTTCAAATAAAACCATCTAGATTGAGCAGCGCATCTTCCCAGTAGAGATTCTTCCTTCCCTGGGGGTGTCTCGATTTGATAAAATCCGGTCGATTGTGTTAGTGGGAAACAATCGGGACAATGTAACGTTGCAGTATAGGTTAAAGTAAACAAACACTGTAGATTAGTTATAAGTTTTCATATTTTCTAACTGTCGTGGGCTCTCAAGGGATACATTTTACCGAATTTTCCCTAAGGCTCCTTTCCTTTGCGACTGTGAATCCTTCATCCATTGGCAAGAACTACTCGTGAAGGTAAACATTAACCACGTCCATAAACTGTTTTCGAAAAAAACTGGGAAAGACTACAGACCCTTCGACCTTCCAGAACCTAAAGTTTTCTGCCATATGACAGCCTGTTTACCATAGTTAACTTTACTCCCTATGATGTATTGTCCGCCAGCGAGACACACGGGTCATTAGAGCTAAACGACATTGGCTCACTCCGCTTTTGGAAAACTGAATTAGATTAACTTTATTATCTGGAGATCTGATGCTCACAGCTGTTTGGCGTAGGCTATCGGTGAATATCATCGGACTAAAGGCTTAACGATAGTTTGATAAACGTTGTCTTGGTATAGATTCTACCAACGAAGACTTTCAAGTAGGTGACCACAAAGCAACCGACAACTAGTCAGTTGGGATAAGTGTATTGTTCGCTTTGTTCAGAAAACAAAACTAGGCTATATCTTGCTTATTTATCAGACAAACTGAACCTGTCTTGATTTAGGTACTTAGGTGGAGCGTAGTTGTTTGTTAGAGCCACCGATGAAGTCTCTTGATGAACTGCGTTGAACTCCTCTGTGGTTCACCTGGTCATCAGGTTGTAAACATGCCGTGTTTGGCCAAATAAAACTGCCGCACTGCATTTTCTTGATCGGACTATGAAAGTTTCGATCTTCCTTAAGCGCTTATTGTGTAGTTCTATGACGTTTACAACATTAGACTGGGTAGATAGCTCAGAACATTTCTAGGCTAATAAAATTATTTTCTAGACGGAAGTGCGCCTTTTGTGAGAGTGTACTGTGATGCAAAGTACGTATGTATCAGAAAATATCTTGAGGTCAACCAGTTTTTATAATCAAGGAGCATTTTCGTAAAATAGCAGATTGCTCAGTATAGTTGCAGCTACATGTGGACTAGTTCGTGCAAACCTCTCAGCACTGGTCTGTTATGAGGTAACTTCTTTGAAAACAGCACAATAATCAGTTTGGCCGAATAACGAGTACACGATGTATATGAACTGGAGTTGAACATATAATCAGTCGAAGTTTTATTATCCCACATATTTGCGACCATTTTTCAACTTTCCCAACGGTCTAATTTAGCAGGTGGTTCATAACTGAAGTGTATTCATCCCGGTTTTCGACACACACACACACGTATGAAAGAGTGAACTAATTACATTCTACTTGTGTATCTCTCTAAACCTCGTATATCGGCTGTGCGTAATCTGCTTTGTGACCATTTCGCATCGTGACGGTTACGATGACCACAATATATGCGTATGTCGGTGGCACGTTGAACAGAGATATCGCACAGATCTTTCAATTGTGGTAGTCAGCTTGACTAGTTCCGAAAGCCCTCTGTATGTGACAGGTAAAAACGGATAAAAAACCGGGTATTCAGCGTTGTCTGGAGAACGAATATACAAGGAAATATGAATTAATAGATTTTATTTTATTTAGTAATGCAATGGAGTAATGTAGTGCAGCAGTTAAACGACTGTACTTCCATTTATAGTCCGCAGTGGAACTGAGAGGACTTCCATCACAACGTGAACTCATCGAATAAAAACAACGATCCTGGTAAGCACAGGAACGTTAAAAATTCTTCCTGGTGTAAGAACTATTATTCCATTGAAATGATAATAATGACCTTTACTATTGTGTTACACTAAGTATAACGTAGGAAGTATTTTGCAAATTAAATTAAGCATGTCATCCTCGTGAACACGCGTACTCATATATAAGACCCACAGTTTTACGCATCCACTGAATAAGTACACAAGCCACTGGAATAATCTAATGAGAACCTAGAAATTGTTGTGAAGTTACAAATCAACTGTACACGTTACTATAGACCTCATACTTGAAGTCGCCCGCAGCAAAGTCGCTACATTCACTAAAACCATTTAACGTAATCCGTTTTCGTTTGTGAGTAATGATCAGGTTGCCCGATCGCCTCGAGAGGAGACAGTTACTGTTTGTTAACTCCAATCGATGACCCCTCTCCAAGTTGAAATCACAGAAATCATTGACTTGTTGAGCGATATTTGATTACTGGTGAGTAGTAGGGGATTCGGTTTATTTCAAGTTGAACATCACTCACAATTGATCGCAGCTGTCGCATTCCCATAGATTTTCCAGTCGGCCCCTTGCGAACAGCAGATGCACTAGACTCGAGTTTTGCTCTCATTAGAGCTCGTCAGTAGTGTATATAATCGCCACTGCAGCCGGGACTTAAACCACGGACACGCTGTTCATGAGACAACCGTGTTTACCACTACGCCATTGACCTCACGTTAGGCACGACCGGATTATCATATGTGAACACAACCACTTTCGCATGTGAGTAATCAAATATCGCTCAACAAGTCAATGATTTCTGTGATTTCAACTTGGAGGAAGGTCATCGATTAGAGTTAACAGACAGTAACTGTGTCTCCATTTCGAGACGATCGGGCAACCTGATCATTACTCACAAGCGAAAGTGGTTGAGTGTTCACATGTGATAATAATTCGGTCGTGCTTGCTAATGTGAGGTGAATGGCGCAGTAGTAAACACGGGTGCCTCATGAAAACGTGGTCGGAGTTCTAGTCTCGGCCGTGGCAA
>LUCH01000913.1:0-91261 GCA_013368495.1 Paragonimus heterotremus | reverse complement strand
CAGGTATCAAACTGAAGGTCGCTCACATCTGATCTCAGCTCTCGCATTCAAGTGGACATTCCATTCGGTGGATTTCGAAAACAAGCACTAGACTTTAATTTTGATCTCACCAGAGCTCGTCGATAGTGCACATCCTTGCCACGGCCGAGACTAGAACTCCGACCACGTTTTCATGAGGCACCCGTGTTTACTACTGCGCCATTCACCTCACATTAGCAAGCACGACCGAATTATCGTCGCATGTGAACACTCAACCACTTTCGCTTGTGAGTAATGATCAGGTTGCCCGATCGTCTCGAAATGGAGACACAGTTGCTGTCTGTTAACTCCAATCGATGACCCCTGTCCAAGTTGAAATCACAGAAATCATTGACTTGTTGAGCGATATTTGATTACTCACAAGCGAAAGTGGTTGTGTTCATATATGATAATTCGGTCGTGCCTAACGTGAGATCAATGGCGCAGTGGGAAACACGGTTGCCTGCTCATGAACAGGGTGTTCGTGGTTCAAGTCCCGGCTGCAGTGGCGATTATATGCACTATTGACGAGCTCTAATGAGAACAAAACTCGAGTCTAGTGCATCTGCTGTTCGCAAGGGGCCGGCTGGAAAATCTATGGGAATGCGACAGCTGTGACCAATTGTGAGTGATGTTCAACTTGAAATAAACCGAATCCCCTACTACTCACCAGTAATCCATTTTAATATAACCCCATCTTTAATCTAGAAAATCGCCTCCTCATGTCTTATAAACTCTTATTGTGACAACTGTTGCGTTCGCACACCCAGCTACTGACCTAATGCTATCGCTTAGTTCATTGACGTAAGAGCAGACATATTATTGTAAGTACCTTGAAAAACTTCAGCGAGGTTGCTGGAGCCACACAAGCCATTTTTCGGTTGCTCTGTAACTAAGTTAATGTAAGTTTTTTGGTGGGCTTTCAATATGTTAAACATTCTGTTCAAAAATGATGATCTAAATAATACACGGTGATGTACACATACTCTCTGATGGGCGTAATTACATCATTGTAAATTAAAGGAAGATAAAAGGCTCATGAAATAGTCGTCTCGGAAATTGGAAGAACAGTCAGAAATTTGAACAGAATACCTAGAAGACTGATTAAAATACAAAAAAGAGGCAAAACTCATAGATGCTCCACCAAATCTTAAATAGCGCACCTTAAAAGACATGAGCATTACAGTTTCTACACCACCCCAAGGTTTGCCAGATGACCACGCTGCTTGGAAACTTAGAATAACGACAAGGTTATACATATAACATCTTCGATCAAACCGACCTGATGATGTTTCTCTCACGATCGACTCAAGAGGAGTGATCGAGATACGGCTAACCACAATATTTTGAAAGAAGCTTACTTGTGTTTCAAACGATGAATTTGTCGCTACACCTTCAATGGGTAAACTCGTGGACAGCGATACCGACTGAGCGAAAGAGCATGCCCCAGTTATTTCGACAGCCGGTGCAGCATTCTGTAGGGTAAAATAGGGTCGCCTGTGATAGGCTGGTAAAACATGAATGACAGATTCAAATGAGAAAATGAATGAATCACTAAAGCACGCTTCGGTAACCATACCCTATGCTGTATCGGTCAGTTTGTTATCTTTTATGAGGAATCGTTGACAAGCTTGAATGAATATCTCAGGATGAAAACCTACCGATATGGTGACCACCAAAAGAAGGTTCCTTCGCGATTAATCACAGTTTAAGAACCTACACAGATTTTTGAGTCTGCCCCTAAGGAAAAAACACTGGACTGGAGTTTTGTGCCATTAGTAACTAGATCGGTTTTGGGCGATGTTCAGTTATTATCAGCCAACCGCCAATCTGCTTATTACTGGTAAAACATAACTCAGTAATTTTGATAGCTACTGTAAGTTTAAACTGATCAGAGACCCCAATCGTGAGTTTGACTTAGGGGTAACAGAATAGATACCGTGCCAGTTCCCGAGGAGACCACATAGTCTGTGCAACACATACGTAAAGGATACTGGTACGGTTGATTAGAACTCTATGAAATCCGTGGGCCGGCTGCCGATGTGGTTGTCTTATAAGAATGTAGACCGGAGTTCAGTTTCTTATCATTGGATGCATAAGTACAAAAAAAGATGTTTCGTCTGGGAAGTTGTTGACTGCCAGACATTCATTACAGGTATGCGAAGATACACAAACAGGAACGCAAACACTATTCTGTACGGTTGACATTCACCCACATCCCTAACAACAGTACAACGATATTCCATTTTATCACACTTCCCGCATTGTGCAAATTCGTGTTTTTAAGCTTGATTCTAGCTTCTGATTCTTTTGGGGCTGGAACCTGCCCTTCGGTTTCCGCTCGTTCTACTTGTGCTATGCTACTCACAAACAAAACTATACGCTATACAACATTATTAGCTAGCTTTAACAAGAAAGGAACAGAAGATTGGTGCTTCATTTAGAATGAAAATGGATGGAATTTTCATAAAATCGGGTTGGCCTCTCAGGTGTTAAATTAGCGTTCTTGCCATCTAGGTGTATCTATAAGACAGGCTGAAAGCTTCCGACGCGATCGTTCCCAAATCTCGTTTGCAGAAGGTTGTACCAAGCTTTTCATCTCCTGAAAACTACTCAGTGGAGGATGGTTGGAAAATATAGGCCTCTTCGAATTCCAAGAAAGCAAGTGGAGAGTTTTGGTTTGTGACCCAGCAACGTAAGAACAAGATCAAATTGAAGTTATTCCCTTTATGTGTTACTCTTCACTACTCATCGTATATTTTGTCGTCAATGTGTAACATTACCAGGAACTCGTAGACTGTGGTACTTTGAGGAAGAAGAATAAGAATTACGATGTAAAGAAAGGGCTGCATTTTCGGTGTGTTCCGCTTTTGTGGACTGTCAGTCGGATGACACAGCATGACTTTTAATTGAAACATTTATCTTTCAGTCTGTCGAGCCAATGAAGCAGATAATCATGAATGTCACGATTATTTCGATCTAACTATTGCGCTGAGGGCCAGAGGTTATCGTCCGGTAGGAGCTCGCTGTTCTTCCTAATGGTCCAAAGTATTAAATGATATTCTTGGATAAAACTACTTTCCTCGGGTGAAAGCTACATATAGCTTTGTCCGTTCATTTTTTCGATGACCAGCGGTCATTTATTAAAGTACAGTTACTGAGATCCGAGTTGTCCACCCACGGTACTGAACTACGATCAAGTGTTTGGTGTAGAAGATGGTTACTGTCACAGTTATAACCCTACTCAGTGCAGTCTTTGGAGAAAGAATCCTTAATACTTTGTTCAGGGCGTAATGAAGCCAGAAGGGGGTCGAGCTGTTTAACAAGCCTTCCATTCGTAAGTAACTGGACTTTTATATTCCATCTTCAGTGAAATGCAAGTAGTTCTCATTTTAGAAGTTGTACTACGGCTCTAGATTGCGAACAATTTTTCCCTTACGCATGACGCATGAGAATCTAATGATTTCTAATTCCCATGTTTAGTATTCTTTTTTTCATGACAGTGAGTGACATTTTAAGTCCGCTTCAGACATTGCCCAGTTTAGTGGTGCGTGCACTAATTTCAAGACATATAAGGAGTAAGAAGGCCCAGCTCACCCTTGCAAGCAACCGTCAGTCCAACCACCTGGTTGTAGCCCTAGACATTGTATTTTACACACTGTTAACAGCATTTCAGCTGCATGAATTTTATGGAATAGGTAGCATTTGAGAGCACTTCAAGAAACAGTGATGAGGTCTTAACTGCCGGGAACCGTATGAGGACGTTTCAATGTAGTGGTGTTCTAATAGATTTCAGTAAAATTGTTACCGTTTGGGGTTTTTTTAAATGTAGAACTGTGAAGAGTATGAATAAATTTTGCACGAGTTATGATGGTTCAGTCTTCTTAGATCGAAAGTAGTTTCAGGCATCTACATACGTTAACCGTAACTGAACGGTAAATTGCCTTTGCAAGACTGTGCGTAGATAACCCTGTCTAATGTTGTATTATCAGGTCCAATTCTTAGGTAGTAACAAGGGGTATCACTATGAGAATATACAGATAGATGAAGATAATATATGATTATGGACAAGTTCAGAGAAGTGTCGATCGATGAAACTAATCGCTTTCAAATATTTATCCTGTACAACTACAAAAGCAAACTTGACTCATTTGAAGAGACCGGGAAAAGCGCTAAATTTAAATGATCTCTCACAAATGCTCATGGATATGCATGATGGCCAGTTTGATTAGCAGGTGAGTGGTTACTGGCCGTGGTAACCACAAATAATTTAATTCTACTGATGGAGACTGTCTGGGCTGTCTGGTTTATTTTCGTTTTGTTTCAGTTGGTTAGAATCGTATTACCTTCAAACAAAGAGCTCACAGCTAACAAATTGTTAATATTTCGTTTACGTAAGGTCTAGAATATCCCATGATCTGAACAAAAAATCTCAGTTGTACAGGACTACGTCACCTAATACCTCTATTTCGGAGAGTAGTGCTAAGTGGTTGTAAGATGACTATCGAAAAATACTGTATAGTGAAACACACAAAGCCAGAACGGTTGCGATGCTAATAAACCAGCGTTAGTTAGTAAGTGTTAGCAACAATAAATCCCACATGAGCGTAAATTTTGTATGGACTTTCTCAGTTCCTATCGTTGTGCAGACAAAAACTGCTTAATTCTAACTTGACGTTCAACGAAGAGAAACTGAGTTTTCCAGCTAGTGGGATGCGCATCTCTAAAATGAATCGAGGTGTCCATGTTGTGATATTAGACGCACGTATAATTAAATAGACATCAAATTGATGAGCCTGGATACAGTTTATTGAAAGTACAGGACATAAAATTATCAGGTATATCATGTGACAGCTATTCTTCGAACTGACCAGTATATAAGTGCCGATCGACAGCAATTTCCGCTCTAGACACTAGGAGGGATGACAGCGATCAGGTCACATAATTCACAGTCCAGCATTCCAATAACAACTGATGAGCAGAAGAGATTTTAGTTTTACATAAACAATGAACTCGGCTCAAAGTTGATCAGAGTTGTCCCATTCCCATAGAATTTCCCATCGGTTCGTTTCCAAGAGAAGCACTAGACTCGAGTTTCGCTCTTGTTGAAGCACGTCAGTAGTGCATGTCCTTGCCACGGCCGGGACTAGAAAGCTGGTCAAGCTTTCGTGAGGCAACCATGTTGACCACTGCACCACTGACTTCACATTAGACACCATCAACTCATCATATATGGACGCTGAATCACATTCGCTTGTGAGTAATGATCTGATTGCCTAATCGTCTCGAGAGGATACACAGCAACTGTCCTGTTAACTCCAGTCGATCGGATATGGTTAATGTTCAACTTATATGAAAGTCCAGAATCACCCACTACCCATCAGTAATCAAAATATCGCTCGACAAATTAATGATTTAATGAGTTCAATTAGGAGAGGGACCATCGGAAACCCAAGTGCGTGTAAACTCTGCGTCACGCAGTTCAGTCCCCAGGTCTCTTTGTATTAGATTGTTTATGATTAGCTATCCTCGTGGGAGGACAAATATTCCGTATAACCTAGTGCATTCAGTCTGCTTCAATGAAATGGAACAATCCAGATGTAACGAGGGCGTACGTGATCTGCTATAACTCTGTGTAGCAAACCACTTAGACGTTTTAAAATCTTTTAGAACTCGGCGGTTTGCCGAGCTGACATTCAACGTGTAAGCATTTCTTTACCAAACGAGGTGACAACGTCCGTGGTATGTGGGTACATATATGTATATTCCATAGGTAGGAGATCGTGTGCATGTACCTTTGGCCATACTCACAGATCCTTAGGCACTGGTGGTGTCACCCGTGAATAACAGGCTCGTCGAAAAAATTAACACCCAAACCACCAACTTTAAAGATTAACAGAACAACTATTCTCAATAATCATAGATATCTTTATATGTCAATAATTTTTCACACCGTCGTGTACACTATCCTCATAAACGAATTAGTGCTTACATGAAAAAAAACAACGTTTAAGAATGGGTTAACTGATGATGTGTATGATTCATGCTACTACCTAAAAGATTTTAAGAACATTGTTGTCCGTATGTTGGGATAAACTGTTTCGGTAGTTCGACTCATTATTCACATCTTTTTTCACCATAATTCTACTCGAGATATCATTGAGGTGCTGTTAATATTTGATGGCGCACGCTGAAACAAACACTCCGTAAACGAATTAAGGTCTGGTCTCATCTGTTGCTTCTGTAGATATAGACAACATTATTAACATATAGCGGGCATATAGGGAGGCATATAGGAGACTTTCGAGGGCATCACCACAGTAGGTGTACATATGACCACCAAGTAATTCGATAAAACGACTATTTTAATCCAGTCCAATTTGTAGTAATGTAGTATACCTCGAAGAAATTTGTCAAGTGACCTTCGCTCTAGACTCACTATGGATATCACGCGTTAGTAAGTAATGATGAAATATCATGTTTCATGGAAAGCGTTCGTGTTGTCAACCAGTCGTTGGTATCAAGGGAAAAAAAGTTAACCACAATTACACCATTCATCAGTTGCTGTGCAATGGCCTACTTTCGCCGTACTTGGGAGTAATACCAAGCACACCAAACGTAAACAGGGGCCCACTAGAGAGTATACAATCCAGAGACACTGAACTTAAAGGAGAAAACTGTAAAAGTAGGGTTGCCTGGATCCAGAAGTTAAGAAGCGCATTGGGAGAGAGAGATCATATTTCAAAGACTGCCACCGATCACTCTAGTGATTCAGAAACCTCCAAAATTTAGTAGAATTTATTTTGTACTTTTCCGCTCTCCAAGTAAAGTTTAAATTGCAACAACGTTGCTTTAATCAGCGATTTACTCGAATTTCGAGGAGGCCAGCAGCAATGCCTGCAGTTTCGGGCTGTCTTTGATGGATGCTAGTGTGGTGTGAACTTTAGCAACTCATATTTGCAAATCACTGCCTTCATCTTAAACTGCACCAAACCCATCGGGATCAGTTTATGGTTACATTAGTCCAAACAGGGTACCTATGCCATTTCACGCGTAGTGATTCACGAAGGCTTTTTGTATATCCTATTCACTCGCTCTCAAATCCTTGAGCAAGCAAACTGGGCTAAATTCATTCCTCAAGCAGGACGAAAAGACGAGTGCTGTGAAACATTAACATTTCATTCAGTTCCATCGGTTGCCACTGATTATACACAAAGAGCACGTGACATAACAATCGCAAGTAAACGTGACAAATACTGACAAAGTCAGAGTTTGATTCGACAAGACTGTAGTGCTGTGGTCTGGGAAGAAATTGGGTTCTTTTCATTCCCAAAATGTTACTCGTTTTTATATTACTTGGAGATTTGTCTCCTTAGTGCAAGAGCCCTCGTACTGTATAGGAGTGTTTCTTCTTGGATTATTTGTCAAGAATGAGCACATCTTGAGGACATTGATGGAAGTAAGGCTTATGGAAAGATATATGATAAAGTGAATCAGGACTGCTCAATGAGTCAGTAGCTCACGACCATAACTAAATTAAGAGAAACTATAGCGCTTGCGCTGCTCCATGTAGCTTCTCGTTTTGAACAACTCTTCCCTCCTGAGTCCTACTGCTTAATTTAACTAGCTGGTACCGCCTGGCTGTGAATGATTTCAGAAAACCTCGATATACTGTTGGTAGCCTCCAGTAAAAGCGGAACTCGTGTTGAATGTTTCCATTCGATGGACTTTTCTGAATGTTGAGACTGTGATCAAGTGTGGGTAGTTTTCTAGTATGAAATAACCCTGATGGCGTGTTACAAGATCGTTTTGTGTGAGGGAGCGCATGCAACCCTCGTGTGCTACGGCTTCTTGCGTACCCGGACAAGTTCAGTTACAAAACGATACTTGAAGTCCATTCACTGGTTAGTTGGATAGACTGGCAACCCTACTACCAAACAAAGCTCAGACCGATGTTCCTTATCTTACCATCGTCTAGTGACATCAGGAACAGCTAACTTTGAGGAAGGATGCTCTATGGTGATCGTGCACTGAAGCAGAAGACAAACCAGCATAGGCCAAATAGGTATTTGATTAATAATGATCAAATGTTGGGTAAACACACTCTTAGGCACTGTATGATCAGTCACCTTTGTCCATTCCGAATCAAATTCACGCGATCTGTAAATAACCGGCAAATGTAAGGCTACATAAACTGACTGTGTGCTGCTCGGTTCCAGAGGAACTGACGTTATGGTAGCTTCAATTCGGTGTTATCATAACAAATTTAGGTAGATCTTCTGCAGGATCCGAACCCACTCACTTAAACAGAAACTGAACAGGTAACAGTAATAATCAGGGGAACGTCTACGGCAGCTACGTGTTTCTCTCAAGTCTTACCGGTTAACAGCGCTGGACTGTAGATTCGGAATCGTGTCCTAAGATGAGGTTCTTATCTACCACATCATCAACTATGTGAACATCCGTGTGGTCAGAATATCCTATGTACTACTGGTTGATTCCACGCTTACACTCACCTGGTATTATTTTTGTGACGCAAATTACATAGCCGTGAATAACTGAAAGAATTTCCGAAAGCTCAGTTGTTTATATGAGTAAATATTGCTTCTCGATCACTCATAGGAGAACATCAAAGTGTAGATTACGATGGACTGCCAATATTAACTGTGGGTTTTTTTAGATTTTAAGCAAAAGTAGTCTATATACGTTACACATGTTTTACATTCTTTATTGGTTTTAAGGCTGCGGACGACGGTTAAATGAGCACCGATTCTATAAAGGCTGTAGAAATAAACTTACTGCAACAGAAAATCAGCACTAACAATGTCAAACGTGTTATTTTTTACATTACGGCCTCTTGGGGACTCAACAGCCGCTTAGTTTAAGTCAAGATTGCAGTTTCTTAACACACTGCATGTAGTTTCAAACGATTGCTAGAATTACGTTTCGAAAACCAAAGCTGTTACGGTAAACAGTTTTGGAAGTACGTTTTCTTCTATAAATGGTAAACACTTCTTCCATATACGTGTTCAGAAATCCGTTTTCAATTTGTCTTTAACGTAGTTTGCAGGTACAAAAGTGGGATTAATTTCTAATTTTATCAAAGCTTCTAGCCGATTTCAAAGTCCGGTCCATTTTAAAACAGACGTTCAACCGAAGGTGTTGACTCCCATGACATCAAAAATTGTACGTTGATTTCATTCTAATGTAATCCATGTCCACATTGTTTTCTAAATGTCACCAGTTGCTAACGATAGTACTCAACATGTAAATAACAGGAAGATATTAGTTAACTGTAATGAAGGTAAAATATGATTTCACGAACATTCAGTTAGCGGCTCATTACCGTCGCACCAAATATCTAACGACCTGTATCGTACTGTTTTCCAAATGGCCAATATCAGGAGCAACTTGTCACAAAACCGCGCCAAACGACTGCCAATCAGAAAACAATTAAGTGACCAAATTGTCACCCGAAGTTGTCAAATGAGTAACGGAGACAACATAATGTTTACTATAAAATTTAACAAGGGTTATAGTGCAATCGACTTGAATGAAATCGATCGCGCATTCAAAATGGCCAGTTTACTAGCTTCTGAAAAGAAATTCAACCCAGACCAGTGGGCACATAACCTGCTAACGGAAAATGAGGTTATGATGTATGTATTAATGAGACAGAATACGGGTACACTTACAGCAGTTGAGAAGCAAATCGGCTTATATCCCTGGACTAGTCTGCGTATCATATCCATTCCAGGAAGCGTGTGAAAAATTACAAGCCCAGTCGGAAATTCGCCTACTTTTGTTGCGTCAAACACCTCTGTGAATAATCCATACTCCTGGAACAGGAGCCAGTGATTTACGTTAAATCGTAACATTTCGATGTTGATTCGTGTTATGTGAACGCATCTCTGCATAAAATTTGAGATACGCTGTGAATATTTATGTTTACTCGAAATCTCTCATCGTGTTTCGCCTTATTTCTTTAAAGACGTAAAGCTTTACATACTGAAAAGATTTTACTAAATACAATGGGGTTGCCAGGAAATACTGTTCTGTTTGCAGGTAATTCCACGCTGTCCCCACAAAAGTCAGAACCGGTTAATTGCAAACACCCATGCAAACTTGCGTGGAAGGTTGGCTACGCTCCTGCTCATTCTAAACAATCGAACATCACTCGAGTCCCTGTTATTAATTGAATCTATATGTTTAAAATCATCAAACTATTCCCGAAACACCAATATTCTCTCCTTTATTTTACACCTTTGGCAGCTAAGCGAGAGTATGTTGTTAATACTCAACGTATGGGTTGATTCTACCTTGCGTATTCCGACTGCACACCGTTTTTACTAATTAGTTTTACTGTTTTCTCTTTGTTTTAATTTTCAATTGTTCATGTGTTCTACCCTAATGGGCTTAGAAGTTGGTCAATCAGCTAACCGCATACAAACCGAAAGGGGAGAATGATTTTAAAGGCCAGATTGTTGGTCTCAACCGCATACAAAAATGGAAACCTTCACTCGAGGACCACGGTAACATGTGGGGTGTACATCCACCTTGTAATCCTGCAGTTTGACGCAGTTGTACACACTTGAACACAAATGGACGCTTCTGCGCACAATAGACAACCAAACAAAGGCAAATACTCACGAGTGTACGCATTAGTAAGATTAAATGAAAGACAGTGACAAATTACACGTGCGCAGATAGCCTACTTACATCCAGACGTAAATCTCCATTGCTTGTCGAAAGACCGCGTGTGTCTAAACGGGAACGCGATCGCATGACTTACTACTTACTTGTGCGTTGAACTGATGTAATTACCTGTCTGATTGGTTCTTTATGCTTTTCAATCCCCTGAACTAACAGTGTTAAATTAATGCACAGGACGGTGAGTGCAATCAGGTTTTTTGTTGATAAAACAAAGCAGGTTGATAATGAGAGATTGAATAATGATCACCGTAAAATTTGAAAAACAACGTTACCAATTTTCAACGGTTGCTGTTAAACTGGAGATCCGTTGTAACTGGTTTTGTTGGGCAAAGTTAATCTAAATGAAGTCCGAGTCAGCAAAATTGTTTGCTATGTGCGCAAACTACTCAGGAGATTGGTTAGCTTTCGTTAACCTAGGGGTCACGACCTATTTACTTCCTACTCCTTATTCTCTACAAATGGCGAATGGCTCTGTGGTTTGCTGAGAATGGAAATTGACTGGTAGTATGAAATCTGCCCGTCCGGTTCTCACTCAGAGTAGTCATATGCGATTATTTCAAACCAGAACGATGTTAGTGGTGAAATGTTTGTTGGAGATAGATCTGAAAAACATATAGACCAATTTGACGCTTCACTAACTTCTATCGCTGCAGGATGATCATGTGATAGACCGTTTCTCTCCAGTAAGTGGGTCTATCCACGGTGAAACTCAAATAGAAAAACCGTCTTGAAATATAAATCTCAGCAGAGAAGGGACATATAGCCCACTAGTAGTTACTGTGATAAACACATTCTTACAATCTTTTTGCAGCATGACATAATATGGCGGGGTTTTATGCATTAACACTTAAAGATGAGCAAGTTGTGTTAATCCAGTTGTGGATTTTAGCCAAACTATCATTTGATGCTTCTATTAAATAATATAAAGTGCAACTTGCTCGCGCAAACTACGTCATCGTTCAAAACAATAAAAACCACAATATACAATCGTGTTTTTACTTATTTCGTGGTTCACTGCCACTATCTTCCATGTCATTCACCTCCTCTCAAAAGCACATTATTTTAACTGGCCCTGTAATAACCTCGTCTAGTGATGGAACCGAACTTCTTACTACTAAATACAGACAGCCGTCAAGTTGATTAGGTTACGCCGTAAACGGTTGATGAAATGATACAGGTACTCGAAATTCAATGTCATAGCGGCAATCGTGCTTGTATTAGAAAACTGAACGTTACAAGCTGAGAAGGTTGTGCCATTTGAGGAAGGAAAACTACATGAATGGGGAGATATGGTACTCTTTGTTTAACTTGTGACATTTCGCTAAACTTTTCACCTTAAATGACTTCAGTTACGGCAGTTACGTTATGTTTACAGTGTACCGATTCTTTTGACGTTCTGATGATCTGTGGAGAAAGTACCTGGAGGTCTGACTAGTTGTAAATCAAACGTCCCCCTGCACACTTTTATAATCCTCATCCGATAAAGGAAACCAGTAAGCATTCCAAAAGAACTACTGATTTTCTTTACGTTTAGTTTTCTCAAAAGGACTGAACAGCTGTGCACGAACATAGTGCATTCTGAAAAGTGGATGTGGGAATCGACGCCGTAGGCGTTTTGGGTTATACAGAAAGTAACTGGGCACATCGAAATTGGTATAGCCATTCATCTGACCCCACCTCCGCTCTACGTATAATCGAAGAACTCAAAAATCACCAGTGTAGTTGTTTTCACCTATGATTTCTGTCAGACTTACCTCTGCAGCTTTTGCTTCCCGCAAAAACACCAGACGAAGCCATAGTAGTTGGAGCATAGTTGTTAGATTTGAGAGGATCACTGACTTTAGTGTAGTAAAGTTTCAGTTGAGGTCAGCCTACATTATACAGAGTCTCGGTTGTCAGTTTCCTACGGCCTAGATTAGTTCAACTAAAGCGGACGCCAAACATAGTCCGGATCAGCAAGTATTCTTGCACACTGAGCCATCACGATCACGATTGGACATGTAGAAAGTATGTGAAGACGCTCTTGTTGATTTCATAATATACGATTACATCATATAGGTCAGTTCACATGCAACACCTTTTACACGTTATGCTTCAACACCATCATCGTCGAGGCAAATCACTGACTGGCACTATTTCCCAAATGGTTTATCACTATATGACGAAAAAGCCACAATTTATAGTTAAAACAAAAATAACTGTTGGAGCTGGATTTCTCATAAAACACTTTTCTACGTTTATGTACTCGACTCAAGATGTGTACAACTTTCAAATGAAAAACACATTTGCCGGCAACAGTAAGATAACATCTTTGTCTGTATTAAGCCACCCACTGCTCCCGTTTCATTGCATTGAACGTAATTTCTAAAAAAGTTAACAAAATCCACGATAGTGTGCTGCTTAAAAAATCTGAGTTAAGAAGGCATCAGCCAAACGGGTGGTTTATTGGTAGCCATCTTAACTATCTTACGCCAGTTAATCATTTGCCTATCATTTATTGCTTGGAACGGTATGGAAAAAATTGCATAGGACAACGAAATATTGAATGATTTCCTTAGTGAGTGGCCCAACTAATTCAATTTGTGCATCCTTAAGGGTTAGTTGAGTCATTTACCCCGACTACCTTAAACAAATGTACGTTGACTAACCTTAGCCATTTTCATCTACTAATGTGGTCCGGTTCATGAGTCAGATCGTAAATGTCCTTGATCTGGTAACGGAAGACACTTAATGTTTTTTACCCTGATCCGCCAAGTTTTGAAATGGTAGGGTAACATCATTCTAGTCACCGTAAAGCCTTAGAGGAAGTGATTTGCATGACCAAGTTAGTAAATATAATTCTGCCTTTGGAAATACCAGGATTTATTCCATTCAATGTGCCTGTTGTGTTGACCTAACGACGGACCAGTTACCAGTTTAAGTTTGTAAATATATTTGTTTATATAATGTACACCATGATTCATCAGTCATAACGCGAGTCTTGGCCTGACCTTATGTGTACAGTTCGAACCACTTTAGACGGCAATATCGTAAGATCGGTGTGATCACTGTTAGTCATTTTTCTCCAGGTTGGGGGCTTAAGTCAACATTTTTTGGGCCGAAAACAGTCAGCGTCTATACTAATGACGAAAAAAGTGGTGAATGTTAGTAGCCTCAAGGTATGTCACTCTTGGCATTGAGCTCGACAGACATCTCACCTTGAGCTGAGTTGAAACGCGCAAATGCAGTAATGAGAACTTTTCTAAATATTGGTTGTGTAAGCTCCATCGATTATGAGGCTGGCGAAGGGTATACCGACCCAGGGAGCAGAATTTCATGTTTGTTTGAGAAGGCGGCAGCCGTTGGTAGGTAGGACTGAAGAGTGTACGAATCCTACCCACACACTCATGTCGCGGGAAGAAACTCTGTCTGTTCATTCCTAACATCTACTTTGAAATCTGCAATGAGTGGACAGAATTAAGCAAACGCTAGAACTTTAGTCATAAGCGGTTTTTCCTTCCTTAATAGTACAGCTGGTATTCATTAGTCTTATGTCAAAGAGACAACTTTTCAGTCGACCTTAGACGCTGGAATTAATTAATCAAACCATCTTCCATAGCCTGGTGCGTAATATTCCCATGTGACCTTCGTACTCATTAAGTGAAATAAGTCTCATGCAAACTGAACTGGCGGTCAAAAGGATGAGAATATTGTCTTTACGCGAAGGGTAGCCGGTTCGATTCCCATTCGGTCTATATTCACCTGATGAGTCCAAACAAGGACGAAGTGGATCGCGGCACGTTGGCTTGAGTGTGACCATCAAAAAGCACTATACATCCGTTTCTCTTTAACATTAACCATGCAACTTGTGCTCTGATGAAATTCACGTTCACTTGTACTTCTATATAATTGTTTCGCCAACCGGCAAGCTACAGTCTCGTCCATCAACCACGGTTGTTGTGAAATAAACTAAGATATATACAACATACATGCTTAACTACTTTCTGTGTATTCTTCCAGAAGAACCTGGAAGCAAACCACCAAATAGCCAAACCGACTACTGACGTTCCGACAACAGTAAATCCTCACCTGTATAGTAAGACACACTGTAACCAGTTGACGTTATTTTTATTTCATACATGTGATCAAGTTTTCCAAATAGCTTGAAATATTACTAGCTTGAAAGCCACCCACAGAAAACACTTCATCAGTACGCCTCTAACTCTCTGGTTAAAACTCTGTCTACAAAAGAAAATGAAGCATTATCGAATTTTGTGACGTTGTTGTGGGTCAGAGGGCTCGTTTTCAGCTTTATTACGCTTAAGTCCAGTACTGCAGTTATCAAGAGTTAATTTGAAGGGGATGTCATTGAACAAAAGCACAAAGCATTTGAAACTAAATACAGTTCTCCGGGTTCATTTTTCAGAATGATAGTCAGTCTGCTCTTGAAACTAAGCTCGTGTAATTTCGCTTACGTACAAAACGGGTGAATGTCATAATTTTGGACCATCCATAGCCTCAAAGTTGCCCGAACCGGTGGATTCTCGAAGTTTTCAGACATTCAAAAATTCGGTGAATAAATAACTTATACTTATCGAATCGAATCAGGTTTAGAACGGACGGAGAATCAGGTCGCCTTTATCGCATAAGGGGATTTTAATGTTAAATCTTAAAAGCGCCTTTTTAATTTTCTTTCTCTTTCACTCTTGTGGCGCGCTGTTTGTCCTCTGTAATATTTTGTCTTAAGCCTACGTCCAAGTATATACACTGACAACAGTCCAAGTGAAGTATAGCACGTCGACCAAGCCTTATATCTTCCTCACACATGTTTGGGTAAATAAAGGTGACTGATTTCATTGGGACTTGGATTCACAACCGACTGGCCGTAACCTGTCAAAAGTTCAAACAATGAGGTCACTTGATAATGCAGTCCACTTCTCATCAGGTATTGAGAACAGTCTAGCATCAATGACTCAGCAATCGTCTGACACTTCATTCATGCTATACGGACCAGTCGACTGGTTCGGGAATTTTAGCTTGCCACACAAAGAAGTTCGAATGGAATTAATATTTCAAGCTTCACATGCTTAGGGTAAAACTTTAGCACCGGGCTAAGCTTTGCCTTGACTCACCGAGTGAGGAGGCGGTAACTCACGGATTTAAGCAGCCCATCCTTCGTTAAAGTCATCTCTGAAGTGCGTTTCTGACCCACTCACTACCTCAGGGATTAGAAAATGACTAATTATGTAAAAACCGTGTGGTGCGCAAACTACTGAGGGCACGAACATCCAGCAGCAGTTGGAGCAAACACTATCTTTGTACCAGGAGTCCGTGTCGTAGCTGAGCTAGAAATGGAACAGCAGGAAAGACCAAAACCGGGTTCAAATAAGTAAATGATTGTAACTTGATAGTGGATTATAACTGAAAAAATAGCTTCCGGCCAACTGGAATATTGGCCAGAGGCTTGTAAGACATTGTTCAGAGGTAAAAGTTTATAATGCTTGCTATCTACCTTGCTAGCAGATTTGTCGTAATGTAAACACAAAATATTTTGACACGGTTGATCTATGAAATACATTATATATCTTGGTATTCACGTAGTATGGTAATGCTTATAAACATTTATAGCGTGGTATGTAGATAGTATTGGTGTCCGACGGCCATCTGCAATAGGTGACTAGCTTGCATACCATTCGCTACTAAATTAGAATAGGAAGCCAGCAGTATATAACGTAAGGCCTCTCGTGTGAAGCCAACCACAAATTATCACTGACTACGTTAATCAGCCTACTACGAAACAGTATGCAGAATAAACAACCAACTCGAACCACAAACAAGCACCAACCACACTTGCAGGAGTTTTGCTGGGAAATTTTGCCAGGAGTATCCTAGATTACCGGATAGCGCCTTAAGCTTACAGATACCGCTTTCTTTTTGTTCCATACACCTCCACCGTCGCTGATACAACTTCTCAATACACAAGCCGGTCATCAAACATCCATAGCTCTATTATCCAGCATTAAGTCTACGTAATCACAGCAATCTTACAGAAGGAATTTGCACTTTGAGGCTGTGAAGCCTATTCCGAAGTACTCAACAGAGCGCGAAATAGCGTCTAGCATTGTTTATTCTGTTTCAAAGTTGTCAAACACCTTGTCGTCAGCATAATCAGGATTAGTCAGTCGCACACTTGGTAGGAACTCAATGCCTACATCATGTGCATGCTACATTCTTCCAGTAATTTGTCTGTGAAACAGCTGAATAAAAATGTTGAGGGTGAATATCCCTAACGCACCCCGTTCACGGTGCTAAAACCGTCAGACAGTTCACTGTAAACCCTGACCTGAGCTGAAGTATGGGAATAAAGCACCGGCAGCATTTTCACATACGTGGTCGATACACCCCTGCGTTTAAGTGACTCCAAAAGTAGATCGATCCACCGAATCCAACGCACCTTCATGGGCTTGAAATACGTCACTTGTTGGTCGGCAATATACATGACGCTGTTACAGAGTTTGGCGGAGAGTGAATAGTTGACCAATACATTTTTGATCAGGACGAAACCTTGCCTGTTCTTCCCTAATGTTCGCCTCTCGAGCTGCAGTGAGTCGACAACGTATAGTGGGTGCCGAAACCGTAGAAATGACTGGGGTCAAGCTAACTCCCTATGATCTTCGCAAGAGTCCCGACCTCCTCTCTCGAATATGGGACCTACTGTCAAGTGAACCTAAAACAGAGAGATGGTCTGCATGATCCACACAAGTTGAAGCAACTGCATCAAGGCCTCTACTAACGCCTTCTCCGCTCTTTTGAAAAGTGCCAGCACGAGATCATCTGGGAAGGCAACCTTATTGCGGCTGAGCGCCGAAATACAGTTGCGAACCCCGGTTTAGTTTCACCGACAGACGGTCGCTTTGGACCAGAGGCACGAATAAGCTTGAAAACTCTGTCGCATTCCCCTGAAGTCAACGTGGTTTCCATTACCGCAACCTTCTTTATTAACCAAACCTCATGATGGACGATCAGGCTACGCTTCAGTTTCTTACGGACGTCTCTCCTAAACATGAACTGCGAGAAGGAATGTTCCATCTGGCTTCTAACCACTTCAGGGATCTCTCCGAGATCCAATGTTCGTTCAACCCACCAACCTCATTACCCCATACCGCGGTACCTACTTCATGAATGATTTGTGAGATCTGGATCTAGCAGCTATTAAGATCTTCAGGGTGAGAACTGCTGAGGTTGTTTTCTGGGCTTTTCTGGTACTTATGCTTTACCGACTGTATAGCCAGTGTCTCAACAGTCAGCCGTTGTTTTCAGTGAGATGGTTGCCCAACAGAAGTAAGAACAAAACGGGAA
This sequence comes from Paragonimus heterotremus, assembly GCA_013368495.1. NCBI lineage: Eukaryota > Metazoa > Platyhelminthes > Trematoda > Plagiorchiida > Troglotrematidae > Paragonimus > Paragonimus heterotremus. The sequence continues at coordinate 73,192 of LUCH01000913.1, read as the reverse complement.
CGTACCAACGCATGGTCTGGATCTATGTATGTGCTCCAATAAGAAAGACAGTCATGAATGGAATCCCGCCACGTATAACTAACAGCTATGTGGTCCACCTGAGACCAGACCAGATTCGGGTAGGGAGGGGCATGAAGTACAACACGACTTCTAGAACCATTGTTAACTAAAGTAGCATACGTTCGATACACAGTTACAACAGTCGCCTGCGATTATCTCAGCGGTGTGAAGCCAGCCAATTCCATCAACCTAAACGAGGTACGGTCTCACCAAGAGGGCCTATTCGAGCACTCATATCTTGAACCAGAATGACTATATCAGAATCATATGTTGACCGAAGAGGAGCGGACGGATATGATTAAAACTTATCCTTCAGCACGACATCACTATAGTCACTTGGAGTACAAACAGACATAGTGCAAATATTTGTGAAATTTTCCATCTAGAGCTGGTCTTTGTATAATCTGCCAAAATGTTTACAAAATGTTTACTGTTAACAGGAATTCAATCTATCAATGCGGCTGAGGCCGTCTTGATAATGACTATACCTACCCCGAACTAACTGGTAACTTTGGCGCTGAAGTCATCGGAAGTGTACAATCAGCGGACATTGTTATTCGACGACTCCAACTTTTGTGCAAGAGTGGCCTGTTGAAACGTTGTTTTAGAATAGAAGCGTTGAAAGCATCTGCAATAATCCGCATTCTAGGTCTAAGCAAGTGACGGGGGAGGCATGAGGTGCTGTGGTAAGAAATGGGAATTATGGACACAGTGTTACTGTAATTAGCTATATCTGTTGTGGGTCCTGCACGGTAATCACCTGAAATGTGACTCGGAAGGAGCCTGGGAACTAAAATTGATGGGACAGTGGAGGAAGAGACAGCAGTAGCACGTTTTTGCTATCTACCCTGGTGTACGTATGAGATAGGATGACCCGGGTCATACTGCGAGACGGTCGGTGCAATATCGAATTATTGGTGTTTTGAGCATTCATTGTTCTATGTGGACCGATGTAATACCAAGACGCCCGGACCAAGACGGGCAAACGATTAAGATTCTCAACCAAGGCTTTTGGCTCAAAAGCTTACGCCGTAAGGTAGTGGATGGGTGGTGGGGTACCGGAAGTATTACTTTTTCTGAAACAGTATGCCAACCTTCTTCCAGCTCCGAAACTGGAGAACCAAGGGTGTGTGATTTGTTAGACCTTTACCTATTAGCCTACCTGATATGAATGACTGTTGACGTGGTCGTCCTACCATCCAGTTTAGCCCAATACGTCATCGAGATTCACAAGCCGTCACACCGCGTCAAGGTTGAGTCTCGTTTCGGCTTCATAGCTGATGAGTCGGTCTCACCAGTTTACTGTATGACTTAAGGTGTATTTGTGCACAACGTCCTCAGTTCAGCCAAGTAAGTTGAAAAAACTGCGTTGTACATCTCGAAAATAGATGTTCAGATATCTAATCTCATACAGACAGCAATAATGAAATCGACCAAATGTTTTTTTAGATTGGTTGATGTTGTAACGGGGTAGCGTAAGTTTGATTTAAGGACGGACAAAAACTAATGACAAAACGTTTTACTTTCTTATACACCCATTCATTTAACAGGCGCAAGCTAAATCGGTTCAGAATTCACTAAAATTTTGAATGAGTACCACAGAGATCTGTTTGCGAGCGTGCCGGAGAATGTAAGCGACTCTTTTTGTATTATATTTCAGGGACTGGTAGACTTTTGATGGTAAAAGTAGACTGATTCACCCGTCCTCAGGTAGAACCAAGGGATTGATGGGGATCACTCTGGGAGTTAAAATATGCAACTCTGTGTACGAATCTCAGCCCGGTTAGAAATCTACATCGGGTTATTTTCAACATGTGCGTGATTCTAACCCGCAAATTGCTTTCGAGATGAAGCGGTTGAGAAGTTCGCCTGAATGAGAATGTCAGCATCAAGTAAATTTTTAATATCAAATTTATTTACTGCTCACACAATCACGGAAAGTATGTTCTTACTCTGCAGTTGGAATTCCTTTTTCCTCTATAATGTAATCTAATCAGTTAGTGCTCATGAGTTTCAGTTTTTGGTAACAAAACTCTCATGGTGAATGAATAAGTTGATAGAAAAACTACTTCCTTAAACTTTCAAGTCGTTGTTGGAATACATATGTTATTCCGGTACGCAGACTCCCCTATCCTCTCCTAATGATCACGTGGTCTCATGAAATCAAGTGAGTTACCTACCTTAAGTTTTACACTTCCTTTACTCATAGACTGAAGTCACTCAGATGTACGTTGTTCATGCGCAAAGGGTCAAGTATACATTAAATCCTGTGAAGGATTTAAAGGAGCTTTTCTTGATTAGATGGTCTCAACGTTTGCTAGGGATTTAATAGACAGATGTTTTAGACCATCCTGAAATTCTCAGTAGCAAATACCCGCAATATAACCCATCACTGACTGACCGATTTCAACTCATCAGAGCAAAAATAGCACAGCTGAATAATATACTTCGCATGTCTCGTTACGACCCGAATTATTGCGATACCCTGTTTCAGCACAAATGTCTTCAGACAACAAGTCTATCGTTAACGTACAGGTCTGGGGTTTCAGTTCGCCGAGTGGTTGTTAGTGAACAGATTTTACTGGACTGGAATAATTGTGTGCTTTCTGATGTTGGTACTAGGTGGTTCTAGATGTAGGTTCCAGGTTCTGGACATAACGGATAGCGAACACTCATGCGATAAAGGTTATTTTAACTATATTTAACATCCAGGGTTTCTGGTGGTATAAGTTAATAATACAGTGAATAACACACCGGAGATATGGTTTTTATGACTGATATAAACCTCATAATCAGTATTCTGTGACTCTCTTCTGACACAGTTGAGCACGTCGCATTGCGTCCCTCCAAAATACTCACCTGATGCGTAGTTAAGCGTACAGTAAATACGCATCACATACCTACTGCCTAGTTTATTTTGATTCAAATAACCTTAACAGACTAGTGGAGCCGAGCATATAACTTTTGAAAAAGAGACAAGTCTGATAAACCTGTTCATAGCGAGGCGTTACATAACAGAAGATGTCATTCGGTGGCCATTAAAAATGGAATATTGGACATACATTTATTTTCCCAGGACCAGCCCATTTATGCAGAAAATTTACAACTCCAAGAGGTAAATATAAATATACTGTGAACTGTTGGTAACCATGTTGTCAGGTTTCACAATCAGATGGGTATTATTACCGAGTTCTTTGAGCTTGTTCAGCAATAATTAAGAAAAATAAAATTACTTTACACTACTGCTGATCAATCACGACTTCTTGATGATATACAGTGAGTACCTTTCAAAAGCTGAAGCAACTTTCGATTTCAACTGGAATTTCAATCTGCTACCTTTCAAAAAGTTGCTTAGGTTTGGAAGAGTTTATGATTAATTTTCATTGATCACATATGACCTGGTAAACCTGAACTGTTGTTCGAAAACTGGATTGTTCGGTAATCTGTGTGTGATTACAAAGGCACGACCAGATGGAACATCTTGTTAACGACAAGGTATAAATCACATATGACATGTGTCCAGTTATGTAGAGAGAACTTGCTTCTCAATTTAAATATGTTCGAAAACGTATGGATGCACACAAACATCTGCATACTTCTTCTCAGGCAAAGACAGTCATATTAGCCTCATTCGTTCGGGTCAACTAGATTTTCCCATGGTCGAATACCACACACACAAACACACACCAATCATCTGACTCGTTTGAAGAGCCAATCTTCTCAATTCTCAAACCCGAGACCACTTCAACTCACTGAGCAATTTGTGTGACCAGTAGTCAATGGTCACTTGAGTGTGATTTTGGCCTGTCGTCTCCCACCTAATTTGCAAAGGACAGATGAACTGTTAAAGTGATTTGCTTGAAGCATGCTTATCCGCTACCGTACATGCTTGCCATACCGAATGGGAAATCTTGGGCAGCGGTCAAGCCCAAATGGGAATTCCCATTTGTAGCATGCCTCGTTTCAAATTTAACAAAACTAGACTAAAACCTTGAAAATTTGTTCCCGTGAGGCAAACATTTACAGTCTGGTAGGATTGGCAAATTGTTCAACGACCTTCTGGCGGTTAAAACGTTTATTGTTCATGATTTTATTCATCTTTCCGCCCAGCCTTTTGTTGGGTCTGTTTGATATATTTTTGATCTCTTTTCACATGAAGTAAGTTTGTCTAAATGTTGAAATTGTATTACACTGAGGAGTAAGTTATGGCTGGTTGTTGGTTCTTGATTAAATTAATCGCGTTACAAATTTTACCAACTTATTCTGAGGAAGTTTTTGAAGCGAATCAACACAACACGAGTAGGTTAGTTTTTGTGTATGAACCAAATTACTTTACTTCTTTTGAGTTGTACTTACAAAATTAACTGTACAAGGGTGTGACAAATGACTCGATTGGGAAGAACGGAATGTCTGGGAAAATGAATAGATCAAAACATGCGTGGAAATCGAGTAAAAGTGAAAAAACTTTTAATTAACCTTTTCGTTCCTCCCCTCTTCTTGAACGGTTATTGGTTTAGCTAGACATTTCAAGTGAAAAAATATTTCTTCAGTTGACAGGTTTATGCTTATAGGCAGCGCATCTGCGTCCGCTTGGTCGCTTATCACATAGAATGTTGTTATCAGATATGAAAACTCAATCATTTTATCAGTATTTGCAGCCAAAATGCAATGGGTTTCCTAGGTGACCCATTCATCGTTGAGTTCAAGTTGCAACCTGGCTGCCTAGCGATTGTATATGAAATGTGCATGTCACCGTGGTGTCTTTATTACTTAGCTGATGAAGCATATTCCACGTAAAGGCTTATAGTTCCTTGCGTTCTCTCAAATCCTGATCGTTTACAGTTGGATTACTTTATTGTTAACGAACTTGTTGAACAACTTTCTATATACCTTCTCTAATTACAACGTTAAGGTTTATTATTTGTTTTTGGACCTATCTTTCTACAGCTCGCGACTTCACATGGACCGCTACAAACAGCCTACGATAAATGTCAATTTCCTCATTTTTGGTGTAACCCAACGGATGCAGGTTCGGGTGCCGTTAATAGCCTATTAGAGAGACCAACTGTGGTCTATTCTGTACAACGTAGGTGGGTGTCCAAGTCATAATTTGATTCTAAGGGCATTTCGAAGTCTGATGTACTGAGCAGTGCAATAAATCAAGGGAAACCAATGTTATACTTTGGAATCTTCACACACTTAAATTTCGACAGTACGTTCTACATACTCGGTCAGTCATTCCATAAAGAGTAACATAAGCACAGTTTGTCTGTTTTGTAAAGTTTATCGCTGTTTCTGCTTAGTGTCTACAGTCATTATCATGTCCAGGCAAACATGTTGTCCATTGTGTTCTTTCCAAACACTGTTAACATGGACAGAATAGTATCCATTTGTGTTCACTTCAAGCAATCTCACAATCGTTTACTTGCGACTATGCTGGAATCAAATCAGTTTCTGCACGACATGGAAGAAGGTGGATTTTGCAAATTGAACAACATTGAAAGTTGAACTTGTTGCCAGAAAAGTGGTGGTTAATTCCACTGAAGTACTTTCTGTCAGCTACAGACAACTGATTAGTAATGGCTCGGTATATTTTAAATCTATCTGTAAACTTTCAACAGTCAACAATCAGGTATCTGTTACCGGTTATGGAAGTGGCAGATCGTCGCATCTGTTAGAAAGTAATCAAAATTGGATGTACAACTACTTTTCTCACCAGCTTTTGCTTGGTTTAGACTTGGAGAATTTCTTCTGTTCTACCGATGTAAGTATATCTATAGCCACCAAAGAAGTGGCAAATTAAATTATCATTAGATAACAAGACTAAACAATTCAACCCAAAGTAGAAACAGCCAGGTGTTTTCCTACATTGTACTGAATTTAGTAAATCCGTTCTGTAATCCATCACATATAAATTAGACTTTACGTACAGAATTCCCTTAGACAGTTCCAGAATAGACGTCTTTGAATGGCCTGATCAGCTCCATTTTCTAATGAAACCTTTGAAAATTTCCAGAAAACAATCATGTGCAACCGTTTGTTTGGTTTGTCGTTTAATTTAGATGAAGTTGCATGACACACCATGATGTGAAATTTCAAAATGTGATAGAAATTGAAGGTTTTGTAACAGATCCTCCCGTGTTGGCTGATAGCACACTGAACAATCGTCGAATCTATGTGAACAGCTTTTATGTACGAGAGAGGTCAACTGTCCCTGATCCGCACTTAAACGTTAGTGATGACACTCACAAAAGGTCTCAAAACTCATAATTGCAATGAAATGAAATTGAAATGAAAAGGTGAAGATCCTCCGCAAGTCTGTGATGGGCAAATTATGTGCGCTCCAGGAACTAGAATAATCTAACACAAGATTCACATTGAAAACACAAGGTCACGATGGGAAATTTTGAGATGGCCGGTCTAGCGCTGACCGCGGATCAAAAAATCGAGTTGGAGAAGTTCCGCGAAAAGAACCGAAAATCTAACAATACACAGAGATGGTTAGTTACAGGAGTCACCAGCTTCTTGAAGGCAGAAGATAACAGGAATATAATTGGTGTCAAAATCTTTTTAATACATAACAGTCAGCCTTGAATCAGTCGAAGAGATCTCTCGCGATCGCTGGATGAATTGATCGTCCAAAGTACTGAGCAATCTCGGGCACAATTCTAAGAGTCAAGCGGACGGATCTATTGAGATGAGACTATCGTGAATATGCCCGGTTTAGTCATGAGAAGAAACGCGTGGCAAACAAGCTCGTTTTCAGTATGGGACTTAGCATTAATAACAGTTTAATAGCTTACCGAGCCGCGGTGGACAGATTAGTACATCATCAGCCACGTCGCATGCTGATGGGTGAGAAAATATGGTCAACAGTTTGCCCCTTTATGTTGTTTATGGTTGTAATCTACCTCCTACTAACAGATGGCAATCACTACATCTGAATGTGAAAAACTTGTGAGTAGTTCGTTGGATTACTTTGCGCAAGGAGTTAGTGTCTATCAATTTGATGTAATTATAGTAAATACTGAGAAGGGTAAGTAAAGTTATTAAACAAAAATTCAAACAATAACTACCATTTTTCTTTGGAGTGAGTACCGCTCATCTTGGTTTTATGTTCAAAAACCCATCGATCTTAAACAACATGTAGTCTCTTCAAATTTTAAGAGCAACATTTTGCTTGAAGGATAAATTTCACCTACAACGACACCTCGGTGTTATCGGTAATAATTATCTTATATTACATGAGTAAGTAAATATATATGTATAATGCATATCACAAAACTACAGAATATTTAAACTCGCTGGCATGCAGCGTTGTAGAGAATACACAAATGGTTTGTGTTTTCTTATCCCATTTCCAGTCAGAAAATTCTCACAGAAAGTCAAATATAACCGAGAAGTAATGTGCTGGTCAGTGAAAATCACTTAGTCTATTTTGTTCATCAAGAAAGGATGCAAGAAAGATCACAGAATTGATTTTTCGTCTTATCAGCACGATGGAAAGTTGTTGAAGTTAATAAACTGGAATGTAATGATTTGCCATCGAACGAATGACTGTTGTGCACAAAACGGATGAGATTTGTGTAAACTGGTTCTTGCAACCAAGTTACTCAGTTTCTCCTTAGTCAGGCAATTTTACCAGCAGAAGCAATAACACCTGAATAACATATCCATAGGAAAAAGAAAATACGTTAACAACAGCTTTTTGACACCGATTGAATTTGGGTGTGTTGAATAGAAACGTTGCTTCACTTTTCTACAATGTAAATTTTCCATGAAATCACATTCAACAAGAACTGATCGACCCATTGATCAAAGCCAGATAGAGTGATGAAATCCGTATTAGATCAAACGTCTGCGTGCGACTGTATTTCATTTTACTTCAAAGAATACAGTGTATGAATTGGTTGTTCACCAGATAGAAATGGTTTTCCACAGACTAAACAGTAGCCGCTTGAATGAGAGTTGAAAACCTACAAGGAAAACTACGTCACCCCAGTGCACAAAAGCAGACGGCGATAAGGGAGATGATGATAAACACGTAATTTTCAGGAAAGCAGTGAGACAAGTCTCAGTGACTGATTGACAATCTCCCATTGACCTGTTTAATGTATCGTACATGGAAAAATTTTGGGCGAGTTTTTCAGATGTTTCAACATCTTCCACTTAAACCGGCTGTCTATCCCACGGCCCGCGAACCCGTTCAGTGGTAAGAAATGATGTTGAATTTGAGGTGGAAGCAGAATGTTGCCCGGTACTCAGATCAACCGTGAATAGTTGGTCTGACGTTCGCTGGTTATTGGCTACTTTAGGTTCAACATCGTTTCTTTCTATGGTTACGTCCGAAGAAGTTTGTGAATGTGGCCAGTAGTCCCTCTCTGATTCCGGCCTAGATATTGTCTTCAAATCTTCCGAATTCAAAACGTCTGTAACAACTTTGTCCAGTCTATTGGCGCTGGTTGGCCGGTTGTTAGATAACGGACGACTTTTCACACACAGATGGCCAGTTGCACTGGAGGAGATGTGGTCAGGATTGTATAAATCTTCAGAATGTGTCGATGGACCTTCGATGGAGAACGAATTACCACGTAATGGGTGTTGACGACTTCGCTGATTGTTGGCCACGCGACGTGCCTGCACACATACGTCGGTCATGCACAAATTAATGGAACCGGTTTTTAACTGCGGATGCCGCCTGCGAATGAAAACTGTGAAAAACAAACGTAAAAACGTCAATTTAGTTTCATCTCATGAGCCCAAATTTTTAAATCAAATAAAACCGTTTGTTGTCAGGAGGACTGAGTCGCCTGACGTTCGCTTCCAATTACAGTGACAGTTAATAAATGTGGTGATAATCACGGAAAATTCAACAGGCTGGCTATAGTCTCCTCTTTCTGCCTTGTTTCTTCTCAAACGTGTACAGATTTTGCCTTTAATCATAGACCAATAAGTAATCGACGCTGTTAACTTCAAAAACCAGTGTGCGGGATAACCTTGACTGAGCTGTAACTACTCATCACCAAATACAAATGTCCAGCCAACTAAATCAAACGGAATTATAAGTTGACAAAGATGAATAACCATCTTTAAAATCTGCACAGATCATTCTATGTATAGAAGTTATCTTGAGGTTAATTACAATAAGGATTTTGAATATCTTCTATAGGTTTTTTTACCAGTGTCACATTTCGGCTAACATTTTAGCCTAAAGTACTACTAGGCCGGCTTGATGAACACACGAGTCTTTTTGGGCGTTTAAAAAAGGGTTTCGTTAATTAATTAACTACAAAACTGTTTGTCATCCTCTCAGAAAATCTGGAGTGCAGCCGTGTCAAACTTACCAAGTTGGCTGAATGCTACTACGCACAAACATATGAGTAGTCTCTTCAAGCACGCGACATATTGAACAATCTTTGGAAGCTTGCTGCTGATTGTGAAGGATTGTGCGTCAAACTAATTGAACGTTGGTAACCTGAGAAAAATTTGTATATCTACTCAGGATATCATAAAATAATGTGCAAGTGCTGTGAGTTTGGCCCGTATGTTGGTTACCATAATATGGCTCGCCCTACCTATGTCATCTTACCTATCAAGTTCAAAAGAAGACTAACTCGATTAAACTGAAGTTTCTGTTTAAAAGAATACTCTAAGAAACATTGACATTCTAACAATCGCGTTTTATGGTAGCAGCAGACAGTGTAAACGGGAGAAGTATGAATGAGTGTGTTCAACCAGGAACCAGGTGTTATCTAAACTAACACCGTTTATACTCTAACTGTTTCGAATGGTTCCAAAGAAGTTCACGAGTTCAGTCCCATTTTATTTGCATTATCACGAAGGTAAGTGGTCAAATGGATAAAGGCTTCGGTAGGCAACATAAAAGTTACAGGTCCGAGTCTTGTCGAATCCACTCATATCGTATGGATCCAACCAAAAACGACGTCGATAGTGTTGTCATAATCTTGAAACCTAGACATCACACATGATACCGACAAGATTATTTCAAACTGTGTTGAACTTACGTGCTCTGTTAGTATATCAAATGTTAGTAGTTATCAGAACAGAATTTTGTTCTAGTCAGATTAAACTGACAGACACATTGAAATGAAGGTAGACTGCTAGGGTCATTCAAGCGCCTACCTGGTGATCACCAAATTGCGGGTTACTGTGCTGAATCCCCATGAAGTCACTTACTTCTATCATCATAGAATTTCTGAGTGATTACGCTTTAATCAGTGCTTCTATCTGTTATAATAAATTTGGTCAAAAACCTCTGTGAAACTTATCCCTGAAGGCGTACATTGTTGGAATCAGTGAGGCAGTTTCAGACAATTTTATCAAAACCCACATTTACCTCGATATTTAAAATGAGTATCACATCCAAACTACTTTGCTCCGAAGACGTGTAGATACAGTTTGCAATTGATTCTATGACGCGTCTGTGTTCCGCTGCACAGTACAGTGGTCCTTTTACGTTCTTATCACACCAAATGTGTGCAGTGACTTGAACCCAGCTTTCTTAGGAGAGGTTTAAGGCATCATCTGCAGAACCAACGACCGGATTGGTTCCGTGTAGGTGATACTGTGTGCAGAATGTTGGTTTATCAATACACTAATGATAGGATTGGTTATACCACATTCAGTGCTTGACTTGCATCATGCGCAGTCAGTAAGATAAAACATTACAAACGTCCTCAGTGAATTCTGTAAGCATTCTTAATTGTTTTGTGAAACAAATCAACCGAATATCAACCACCCAAGAACGGCTACATGTAGAGAAGAATAACAGCTACACACGATTCTTCATAAGGACCAGTGACCGCGATATTAGAATAGGCACAAAAATTAACACGTCTCTGAATGAGGTTGATGTTCGAATTCCAGAGAAAATCGTTCAAACTCGTCCGAACCATTTTGTGTCTGCCTTATTCAAATGATTTTTTGTTCTCATAAGCAAATATTGGTCGCCAAAAATTAAATGGGTAACATGGACAGGGAAATGGTTTTCCTCACTAAAACATGTCCCTCAGCAAAGCGGTACTTAGACGCACCCACACGCACGCACACATCCACATACACACAGAGAAACACGGACTGTTTGAACAACCTTCTGTTTGAACAGTAAACAAAGTTTGGAGCGTCAACAAGTCGACTGCCAACCTCACAGTCTCATGGGCAAACACGATAGTTGTCAGCAGTCTTGAGGGGACAATGAGTTGTCTGTATTATAATAGCAGTTTTCCTTGTCTACTCACACATGAAGTCAGCAAGTGATCCCGAACGCACTTAAGAGACGAAATTTTGTTCACCCACTAACCGTGTAATTTACACTCGAAATTATTTTTTAACTACTCTTCACTAACCGTCCTGAAGGCTTAATTAGTTTGCAAGTGTCTTCTTTGGGGGTGCTGTATACGTTACCATCCAACAAAAGTTTGACCGTCAATATCTCACGGCTTCCTGTGCATACAACGTTCGTTGGGATATAGACTGGGAGAAGGCAAGTGGTGGGATCGAGAGCAAACGCATAGGAACAAGTTTTACAAGTTGACCATGTGCTTCACTAATCCCAGTATACGTTCGTGTTTTTGTACAATGATTTACAAACAGCGGAAACCGTCATGTCTGGTCAGCAAAGTAGTCGCCAGCGAATGCATGTAACTTTCGAATAAATTTCCATGAAATCATTTTTCAATTTACAGAGTAGGGTCGTTATTTTTTCCGTCTAACAAGCAAGTTTGGAGGACGCGAGAAAAATCGTCAGTTCAGTCAGCCTTGGCATGTTTGGTCTACTTTTGTGAGTTACGCGGGAGTTAAAAGTGGAAGTGAAAAGTGGAATGCGCTGTCCGAATCCAATTCCTGTCTAACCGGTTCGGGAAGTGATGAGCCTTGTTACGTGACACACGCACAACCAAACTTACCAACCCAGTCGTATAGACACATCTATATTGAAAATGTGTCGACCTGTATGACTGAAAGCTATCGTGTTCCAAAATACACTCAACCCTGAATTGGTGACAATTGAGTAGACGAACCAAAGCCGGCTCAAGGCGATAGAACGTGTGCTGAATGTCCGGTTCGACACGGGCACCCAGTCTAGTAGCAGTCTTTGCAGTAACAAAATAATCAACGGAACCTACGGCAACAGTAACACGAACAACAGCAACAACAAAAGTTTTGTCCAGCTTAGGTTTGCTTTGATACATCGCTTCACAACCATTTCCTGTGACAGACCCAGGTTAAAAGAATGGTTGGTAGTACAGGGTAGGTGATGTTGAAACAAATGCAGAGTCCATGGAACTTTCGCACTCCAAGTCAACAACTTTAGACCGGTTTGTACGAAGTTTGACAAACCACCAACCAGGCGAAACGGTGTTACAGTGTAATGCGAAATGCACTGCAAATGTTGGGAAATGTCAAGCCTCAGTTTGACGAGTGTAAGCCTGTTTGCGTGTGTCTGTGTGCTAATGTGTATTAGTACGTATAACTCAACGTCAGGTGCACACGCTCTCCTGCCAGTGGTGCATTGTTGTTGGCCAGGTAAGCGAACTACTACTAGTGAGAAAGAGGAAGACAACTCACGTAGCAGCTGTACCGGAACTGCCTGTGTGTGAATGTGCTTTCAGTCGTGCGCCTTATGCCTGATCGCGTTCATTTCATTCGTGACATTCGGGTGTGTGTCTACGCTACCACTACCAACGCTTGCTCCAGTTGTCTGAAAAACAGGAAACTGGCAGTTTCTATCATCCTGTTCTCATTGGTATCGTCTCTGTTCTGGTCAGCTAGTGAGGCATCCGGTCGAGCTCAGTTTCACTCATCCAAAGTATCCTAAACCGACATTCCAGATTCTGCTGCATTCTCTGCGTCACCCAAAATCGTAACTGGAATGATAGTATTGGTGACAAAAATAACAGATATTGGATCAACCAATGCAACTTGCACAATATCAGCATAGCAATATGGGTTATGGTCCCTTGTGTCTGCACACGCCTCCTCTACAGTGAGATGGCAAGTAATATGCGTAAACCTGACATTTCGCTTGACGAAACGATCAATACTTCACGGGCTTATCATCAAAACTGAAAACATGTGATGATTTCAGACATGATGAAAGACAAGTTGAGGAAGGGTGAACGCTGTGTGCTACGATGCACATATTACGTTATATGATTCTCACTCAAGATTGGAAATCTCAGTCAGTTGTCACACTTGGCCAAATTATCTCAATCTAAAAAAGGCACCACACTTTCCAATAAATCAAACCTTGTGTTTAATTATGTGGCTTATTTGATGCATTTCGTGCGCAGATATTATGTTCAAGGGCCAAGGTTGCAGCAAAAGTGCATTTGACGAGTGTGGTACAAGGCTGATTAGTTTTAGAATTTATTTCACTGAGACGAACTGGTGTGTGCACGTAATACATGTTACGTCAATACCCAGTCAAAAACATAATGTTACATTTTTTCGCAGTCACACTAAACGCAGTTTTCATTCTTCTATTGGGGTGTACACGTTTACAGCTAAATATATGTCATCTGTGCCAAGCTTATACCACGTTTGACCGTACATGCTAGCATGCGCTTTAACTGTTCATTTCTACATAGGATTTGGTTTATATTTCTTACTGAGAACGTTTCAGCACATGGTTGCTTATGCCCCAATTCGTTTTACTATAATTCTTGAAGTTCATATCTTTTACATTCAAGAGGCATTTGAATTCACTTCTTGATATATTAAACATCAGCCAGAATTGAATGTTACTCTCGCAGTCTCGTGACTGTTCCAGTTAACCCCTTGGAAAAGAGGTTGATTAAAAGGTTTACATCATTTTAGTAGAACACGTGTCCAAATCCCTATAATGACAATGAGGCGTTACTAACGAGCTCAAGCAAGAGCGAAATTCGAATACAGCGACTCTTTTAAATAAGCAGGCTGTAAGATTTATGAGAATATGAGAGCGACGAGTAATTGTGTGTGGCGCCTAATTAACTTTACTAGAAATTCTCCTACTGTTTGCCCGTGATTCATTCTGTGTTGGCTCGGGCGACAGTATTTAGGGTAAGAGCCAAGTACGTGACGTGACTAGGTAGCCACAGATGAGAATCAACTTCTGGAGTGGAAAACTCCAAATTATCTCGCGCCTTGAGAACGTTACGCATCGTCAGTTCATGAGGGGATATACCCTTGTGTTGTGGTTGTAGATGATCTGGGTTGCAGATCATTGCATACACACACTTGTGCACATTCTGTCGGTCTGTCTGCCTATCCGCGTCTACCTTGGGGCGGTCTATTGTTCATGTCACCCACATGGGTTTACATTTCCAGCACGGACAGCGTCGGGGGTGGATTACGTTGTTCTGCGACGGTCAAACCTGCCAGGGTGAGAACAGTGGCAAAATGACCACGCGACAGCTGGCGTCACACACAGCGCCGTGGGGACTCCAAACCGCGTAAGCGTACACGTGTCGTGTAGGCCATGATACATTCTATAGGGTGGGCGACTGATTATAGCGTGAGACCGGACAGCTGGCAGACATGAGTGCAATGAGGCCGAAAGGATTGGTGCATGCTACTGTTCTCCGTCTTTCACCACATTTCTGTAGCCTGACAACGCAACAGTTTATACAATATCGTATTCTCTCTAGACGGGTGTCCATGAATATTTTACGTCTACCCACTCTTATTGTAGACATTCAGGCGATTTTCCGTTTTCCAAAAGATTGCATACCGAATAAGCCCGTTTTTAGTTATTCTGCACAGGGTAAAATGTAGATCACTTACGCGGAACAGAATGACTATCAAAAATCAATTACTGAGCTTACATATGTGGCCAGCTGTGACACGGTTGGAATCAATACATTGACTCAGTCACTTCACAGTCATGGAACAGTTAGAACTGTACGAGTTTAATCCTACAGTGAACGGTGGTGGGCTGGGCAAATCGCAAGACCTGGTTAAAACCTTTCCGGGTATGCAAACGTAGGTTGTCCAACCGAATTCCGATAGTACCAGACAGTCTGATTCGATAGCAAGCATTTTTGTTTGGTTTCCGTTGATTCGGTAAATAAAGATAAACGAGTCTTCTGAGATGAAGACACCAGCCAAATTCTTTATGCTCGTGTTGCTAACTCAACAGTTGATCCCTGAATCATCTCTTGCTCTTTTTGAAGTGAAAGGTAATTCCATTTTGTCTCGTATCATCTCTGCGTAAATCTCGTTGACTCAGTTATCAAGAGCTCACAACTGTATCTAGCCATCGGGTTAAAGACAAAGCTTTTAATCAACTTCCAGCTATTTTCTAAGTGCATCCTTGACCTCATATAATATACACATGTTAAAGCAAACTTCACGAGGAATGACAACTTCCAGAAAATTGGGTTGATAACAACAGCTAATCGAATCTTGCTTTCATATTTCGTGAACGTCATGAGGAGCTAACTCAGAAATCGTAATTCCACGATCATTGTCCACTCATTGGGTAGAGACTGTTCGGATCAGTAACACTGGTATTATAATCGAGACAGTCAATAATATCATAATATCATAAGAGATAGGGCTATAACAAGCAACCCTAGTCCTACTATCCGATTGTTAATTCGGTCTTAGTTTACATGTGTGTGCGTGTTTTCTGATGGACGATAATCGGAAACCCAACAAATGATTCAGTTACTCGACAGTATCTTTGCGCACAGCTCACGTTGAGTACAGGTAAACTAGTTTAGTTAAGTAAGCAGTAGATACGAACATAAACCGACTGTCTAATCCCGAAACATTTGATTTCGAGCTGGTAGTAAATCATCACATGTTCCTGTCCTTCTTTACATGTTGAATTCCGCAGTTTTTCTGGCATGAAGGCCCCTTAGAAGATAACTGTCGGTAGTCTTTTAATATCGATGCCCTGCAAGGAATGTGTCTAAAACTGTAATGGTCTTGGTCAAACAGAATACAAAGCCTTGGAGTCTGAGGAACGTTGAAGTGGATAACAACTGACGTCCTAATTATGAGAATAACAGTAAGTTAACGCAGTAACCGAAATGTCCGGATATAAAATCTGGGCACACTAAACTGGAAAGAGTATCATGTATTAACCTTGTGCCACACAGTTATTTAGGAACAAACCCTGAGGGAGGTAACATAGAAACTAGCCTATTGTGTGCCGTAATCAAGCGGGACTTTGACGATAGGAACCGAGTGTATATTCCTGTTTCACTCCAAACTAATATATGACCAACTATCCTATCGACCGGTACAACATAAATGTCAATGAAATAGCTTTATTTTTTCGTTTAAACGCATAGAACTTGTCCCCACATTATGAGAAAAAATTCTATCTTTACGCTTTGTGACTACTTTCACCATTATAAAAGTAGTCGGTCTAATTAAACGATGGTATTGAAAAATCAGACTGCGCTTGATTTGACAAGGTATCCTGTTATGCACCATTCACATGGATGTTAAACATATACATGCATCATTCATATAGATAAAGCTGTACACAGCTTTATCTAGGAAATTATTGAAAATTAAGTTTTTGTCCATTCATACCAGTTTAAAGGGATTTGAAGTGTTGCTTATGGTGGATAGGTTTCTATTACGACATCTCAGTGAACATTGTGTTAACAAGATGAACCATAAGCTGTCAATCACTCTTTAAAAGAATGGAGGAATGAAGTTCATTTAAATCCTGGGATGATCGTTAAGTGATAGAAATTACACACAAATACAGCGCACAAGAAACTCAGCGTATCCTAATACTTACGCATTGACCAACACTGCTCATCTAAACAAGATCTGTAATCGAAATCCTCAGATAAAGTGGCAAGCAGGTGAATCAGCTGCTACGGTGTCTGGGGGACTTATGGGCGCGCTCACTATTGAACAAAGCTCATCGAACTCAAACTGCAATGTCTACAAATGTAGGGCTTTTACTTACCCAGATCTTAAAGCTATTAGTGGAATATCGTTTATCATAGTGTGAAAAGACCATACCCTGCCGTTTTTTAAATAAAACGAAAATACACGGCTCGTGTTACTATTGCTACTGAAACTGTTGTATACGTTGCCAACTCTAGAACCAGCTGAGATCTTGAGGTAGACTGAGTTTGTGTGTAATTCATTTAGGAGCATCTGACCACCTGCCTCGTTATATCTAAAAATTATCACAAAAGGATTATCAAAATTCACCACTATTTTTAGTTATTGCTTAGCCTTGTCCAATAAAACATTGGAAACCGATGCATACTTACATCCTGTTCATCCTAAGTTCGCCTGTGAGCATACATTAACATCTCGATCGATATGTAATTTTATGTACATACGTATGTCTGTCTTACAGACAGTAAAATCGCACTGTTATATAATCTCTTGTGCACCGACCAAACGCACAATAAGTTCACCACGTAGACGGGTGTGAAGCATTGACTGACTAGCTGAAGTCGAAAAATCAGTAGACATTATTACTCCAAAACATTTCGACCTCCGAATTACATAAGAAAAGAAGCCATATACCAGTTTGCTTTTGTCCATCTATTTTCCATCAGTCAACTTTGGCGCAACTAATGATTTATTCCTAGAGTGAACCAGTCGTGGCCGAATATAGTTGTCCATTCTCATTACTACGTTTGTAGGCTGTTTCCAGGTTTGGCTTTGACTGAACATACCAGACGAACATAGCCTAGTTGTGAAATGAACCAGCTCTTGTTGTGTACATGGCTTCTCTTGCAGATCCGTTCCACTCGGGTGCTGCTACGAAACCAGGCTTCAGATATAAATCAACCACATTCTGTTATACAGTCGTATGACATATCGATAAATAGGCCGTAAACAACAAGAACACATATTGCTCAGTGGGTTTAGCGTTCGGATTGAAATACATCGAGTCCCCGAGCTTTTATTAAGCAGATATTCCTGTCGTTACTTAATACTCACTTACTTATTGGCTGCACATACCGAGAACCACCAACCAAAATCACTGGGCTTAGGCGACTGGTCTGAATGTGAGTCTCATCGGTCGGATTTATTTTTATAGACGTGAAGTGTTTAAAATTCTCTAATGTACTCACTGAGATCAAACTTCCGTTACTGAAGGTTCCGTGCAACATTTTATATTTTTCATTCAAAAACATCTTCAAAAACGATTCATCCACAATTATGGAGTAGCCTGACCAACCCGTGCTCTCTAATCAGTCCTAAAAATAACTTTCCAGCTACGTTTAACTTATTGCTTGCCAGTTATACACAGGAATTTATTAAACGAATCTTCTGTTTATTCTGTTGATGCCTGCTATGTAAATCTGTCACATAACTATGATGTATCTGACCAGTTAGTTAATAAGTGAAATCGAAATTGTCCTCCATAGGTTCTTTGAAAAATAACCTAGGGGTTTGTAGTTGCAGGTGAATACTACTAACCGTTAACCAAACGTTTGTATCATTACAGTCATTTCTATTGTCTTTTTCAAAAAAAGTACGAAGTTGGATTTTCTCCCTTCTTGTGGTTTATCCATGTCCCAACCACGATCATAAATTGTTAACCGATCTTTAAAAAGAGTTTGTTTGTGGTTGCATCATTGACCTGGTAACCGGACTACCATAACCAAACGTTCACCCATGATGGCTTACGATACGGTGGCTAGTATGATTACCCCACGGGCAAATAGGCTAGAGTTTAAGTCCTTGTTTAAAAAGGAATGTTCATTGGTGGTGAAAACTGACAAGCACGAAAATCTAGCCGAGTGTAATTTTTCCAAATGATGGCCTGAATAGGTTATGGAATAAAACATTTTATAAGCTGTGGTAACCGGCCGTCGTTAATAAAAAAATAGTTACAAACTCAAAAGTGAATCAAAGTTTGATTTCAATTTTTAACACTCATGGTTGCAGTCACATTACGGAGATAATTTGAGGCAAACTGTGCAGAGTTTCAGTAGAGATAACCTAATTCATCACAGTTATCGCTAAACCCTCACTACTGTCGAGCAGATTTTCCCCAACTAAGCCAACTTACACCATACAATTTATGTTTTCTCTTAATCGAGTTTGATTAAAAAAGAATTTCTTTGTTTAGGACATTGATTGCGCGAGGTCTTAGGCTGAATGTTAGAAAAGCCCAACTTGTGTATTATGTCTGGGCTCACTTATTGAAAGTAATCAGGCAACAAACGGAAAATGATGGCCTTAACTAAATATCCAAAAACACAATTAATCCTTCTGGTTTGATGTCGACTAATACAGTTCTGACCTATACATTTTGTTGTCGAGTTCACTGCAGTTTTTGTCAGCGGAGCATGCGCATAATTGTGGGAGCAAGCTATATCGTAGAATTGCTCGAATAACCTATTCACAGGAAACAAAAGCAGGTAGTTCTGACTCACCCACTTAGCAAAAGGTTCCAACTTCTTTCGTAGTATACATTCTTTAGCCTTGTTACTCATTAATATTTGATGAAGGCAGAAGCCTCAATCAATTTCACAAGGGAAATGTCCAATACTACAAAGCTGTGAGCTTCTATCGTAGCGGTCGGACATCATCTTCAACGGTCATAAGATTATCGTGATATACAAGTTTCAACTGTCAGTGATAGGTCAGGGTAGTTACCTAAGTTACATTTGCAAAATCGAAGTAAAACCTGGCATGTTTCATCACCCACCGGTCTACTCTAATGTCAGTGTGAATAGCAAGATCAATACTAATAACACACTGCCATCCATTTGCACGTTATACTGATACATGTTCGTCATTGTTCTTTTGGGAATTTCACTCGTCTGTTTTACCGTTGAAATATATGAGACAATCGTAAAATTCTATAGTTTTTGGTAATCTAACTATCCTCAGAATCACAAACAAACCGAAGCCGGTTAAATAAAACCTTGAACACTGATTTCAGTCCGATATGCGACTAGTTAAAAAAAGAAAATGCTGGAAGTTTTTACCTATGACTATTCCATAGTCTGTAGAACGGCAACTTATTTCCTCTTTTAAATAACGAATTTGTAGTGGATGGAAACAATCAACATATTTTTAGTCCTACTATCAAACAAACTTTAAAGTCTCAGATTGGTGCAAACACTTGTGGTAAACAGTTCAAAAGAAGGAAGTGACAGTTTGCAACAAATCAATGGAAATAACTATTCAGTACTGTAATTCAGTCGTAACAAACAATTTCAAAATTTCAAAATTTTACTTACTTTTAATTGCCTCTGTTACACTTGGTTCTAACCGTTGTTTGTATATTCCCTCTCCGGATAACGATGATGCAGCCAGTTCGTCTTGTGTGAAGAAACTTTTCATAAGAAGGCGGATCAGGCGAGTTGCGCTGCCGGAGGATTTAACAATTAAACTGTAGAATATATCTTTGGACAATTTCACCGTTGGGTGTGCTTCGGACAAGAGGATTTGACCCTGAAAGTATGTAGATATATGCAGTTATTAAGTGTGAGTTTAATTTACACAGTTACTGATATATTTGTTGAAAGAAGTTGACAGTTAAAACGTTTGCTTACTACGTGGTATGACTTAAAAGTGGAATCGGTCAGGCCGATTACACTGAAATTATGTGCAGTCATGACATGTCACATTGGTTAGAACATATCCCATTACATGCAGATACCAGCCATTAGTCATGCCGGGTGGAAGTGACCTCTGGTCAAGGTGCTGGAGGACGATCATCGCACAATTATGTAGGCAATTATGAAATAGATTTGACATTCAACACACCAGTAATTATAAAGTGTGTTCATACACTTTATCACACATCAACTTAGCAGCACACAGACGCATATTTTCAGCTTCCTAATTAATTTCTAACTCTTCCGTAAAGTTGTTATCCGCTTTAAGATCAAAATGATGGGATGCAAACATAACCAGTGAATTTAATTTAGTGGTTCCGTGCACGACTTTCCACCAGTTACAATGACCTAGTGATTTCACCGACCGACTGACTGACTTGGGGGCATGTACTGAAAATATAACACTATTACTTTAGGTTTCATCTGTTTATTTGCCAGGACAAAGTTGTGACCAATACTGCTTACTAATTCACTGTTGTATTCGATGCTCAACGTACATCATATGATTAGTACTTTCAACAAACGGATAATCGATGTTTCCTTGACAGACATGTGACATTGAGAAGGATGGGGAGGAGGGAGTAAGACGTACACACCGACACGCATTCAACAGTAAATGATCAACCTTAAAGTGCAGATTATACTGTTGTTACTGCTGTGATGCTATTGTTCTCCAGACAGAAACAACGTTGACCACGCGCTCACATTGTAACATAAAGAGTTATCGCTGTCTGTTAAATCTAATGCCACATTTCGTATGGCTGATATGCGAAAGTAATCACGATGTTGACCTTAGGAAAGTCGCTAATTTTACTGCAACCATTCAATACAAACACTGGAGTACCCTGTTGTGTTCTGGTTAGAAACTAAAGTACTAAAGTCTGTTTTCCAGGAGCAGATCGAAAATCACTCAACACGGTGTACAAATGTATTATGCTAGCTGAACACACACGACTAGATGGTGATTCGAGGAATCGTACGTTGCCATGAACCGTTTTAAGAAAATTTGTGATCAGTTAGACTAGTTTATATAAACAGAGTAAACCAATCAGATCTTTGTGGTATTTTTGTTCTAAGCAAAGCGTAAATCGAAGGAGAAACACAGTTTTGCATACCATTTCAACAAAACCATCTGGATACACTAACGGAGCTAAAACAAACACAGTGCTTCAAAGTATCGGACGGAGCTAGACATTTATAATACAGTGATTGCCTTTACAGCCGTAAGCTAACTAAATTGATTTAAACAAAGAATTCTTCAAACGACCTAGATGAACTCATGAAATCTCCTTTAACATACTGCAATATTTGACCGAGTCCAATATAAATCTTTTGAGAAGTTTTGATCAATAAACGTGCACTTTATGATGAACTAGTTGACACGATGTCATTGGCTACACATTCTGAAGGGCGTTCGTGAGGCGTTGAGTTCAGTTCAATTTCACAAATAGTTGCTTTACTATTAAGTTAAAATAACACGGTAATAAGCATGAATTCTATAACAGGGTATATTGACAGGGGTGGTGTAATGATCTTCGTTAACTCTGTTTTGAAAACAGTGATGATTACATCAGACTTTATGATTTGCCAAGTAATCCTATACAGTGCATTGCTCATCCGGTTTTTTACCGTTTATTAATATACTTGTGTTGCCAGCAAGACTTTTGGCTCACTGTCTAGATTGCAGATGGAATCAGTGTTTTTTTCAAAAATGAATTTATGCCGATTTTCAGCGATCTAGGTGAGTTTTCTTTCGGTTACTAAATTTAATCCGTATAGCTCATAGAACTTCCAGCAGCATCATAGCATGGCGGCAGTGAAAGAGAACCGAAGGATATTTAGTGTTCCATGTCACTTCCTTCCCGGTCATTAGTAACAACAATGACAATAGGTGAGGTACTATCTACAGTCCACTTACAGGTTCTTCACGCTTGACCATAAATGTACCATTATTAAGTTCGAGCGAGAAATCTGACGTGGATCAAAACACGTACATCGTTTGGACAATTCAGTGTTGAACAATAACAATAATTGCTCATTGATTCCGGCTGGCAATCTTCGTTGAATACAAATAACGTTCATCTTACTTACAAGTTGGTTGAGAATGCGATTTCTTGCATAAATGTGAAATATTTTTCTTCTCATTAAACCAACAAAATGTTAGCGACTCAAATTTACCAGCACAGCGTCTCATCTTTCCCACTAACATCAAAACATCCCACAAGTTCCTACTTCGGGAAAAGTTTCAACGGCAAACAATTTGAATGAGTAAACTTTTTATAGATGGGACTATCCTTGTTGTTGAAGACGATGACGATAATGATAGCTTTCTGTTTCGCGTGCACCATTTTCAGTGATTGGTGAAGCATCTACTGTCGGCGAGCATGACACATCCGTATGCGTCGTTCGTGATTCGGCAGGCAACGAAACACACATACACACTATAAATCTGAATGTACCGGGAGTTCGAACAGTCTGAATCGAATACAATTGACTTTCATAGCAAGATGCTTAAGAATCTATTCATTAGTATGTACTTCTTTCTAGGCTATACTATTCAGGGTACCATATGCTTTGGCCGTAATTGACTTTTGATCATTGGTTATGTGGCAGCTAAATAGAAATAATAGTTGAGGTTCTTTATTGGTATAAAGTAAAAAGTTCTTTCCTACTCCAACATTTTTCCAAGTCCGAAACGGTATTGTTGTCAGCCAGGTCCACTAAAATCGCAATGTGTTGAACGATAGTAGTCCGTGGTTCTTTTTTTACTAAGACGTTAATTTGCTTAGTAGGCTGAGACAGTTTTCAACAGTGATGTGTCTTCCGTGAAGCGGCTGTGTGGTCGTGAAGCACAACCTTTTAGCAGAGCATCCATGGCAGATCCTTCTCTCTCACTGAGTTAACTATCAAACAGGCAATTAGGTACAGTTTAGTAGAGTTGTAAGTTCGAGATCTAACGCTGACTGTAACCTGTTTTGATATTTTTGCCAACCTTGTTTGGCGTACGTCTGGCGGAGTCCGATGGAAGTCATCGAGAGGTTAGGCAATTCTTTTATTTGACCTCAACAACTAACTCACTTGCTGGAATGATGCACAATTCGGCAACCCGATACGAATAGTGCAGCAAAGAAATAACAACGCAGCAAAATGTCTCACCTTGATGTTAAGTGCTGTTTGGGATCCCGCCGTCACTTAAGTAAAAATAACTTCAGATATATTTGATTCCACAGTATATCGCTATATGCTGTAGATGTGATGAGTCAAACTATTGGTAAATTCTGTTCTGGACTGTCGCTTTAACTACTACCGTCGGAGTACACCTTTAACTCAGTACAAATGGACATTACCAGTGAGAAATGTTTATAAAAGAGTTGGACCTATCCAATTAATGAGAGGCCCGCAGGTTAACACAGTGGTCTGGGAGACCCACAAACAAACGCTATTTGCTGAGCAGGCAATCGACATGTTAACAGCTTGTAGCAAAACACAAGGACTCTCAGGTCATACCAAGTGAACAATACCTCCGTACGAACAGCTTAATTATAGTGACTAAACTGTTAATCCAGTGTCGGTTTAAGACTGGATATAATTTCATTTAGTTCAATACTTTTCAGTTTGTTCAGGACTGGTTTGTTTATTATGAAGGTCGAAATGTTAGTCGCAAATGTGATTATGTAATTGATCATTAGTGTGAAGTAAATAGTGATTACTTAATAATCCGCAGGTATGATAACCTGCTGGCTTCATTGAAATCTTCCCTTTGTTTCTGAATGTTGTTCATGCATGCATTATTGACCTGCCAAAGTGTTTCAACTACTTCGGTGAGTATAATTTGTCACCGACTTAGTTGTAATTCAACCTTTATCAATCACAACTTCCCACACAGTAATGAATACCAGTATTATCGGTTGTAACTAGTCAAGAAAGACTCACAAAATGAAGTTTCAGCATGAAGCCCATTGGGGTTAAAAGCGCTTCGTGTTTTTAGGACTTCATATAATTACTCACCGGACACACCAGCGCAAAACCTCAACCGTAGCACGTATATGCTCGGATAATTAGACTGACCCATTGATTTATTCGAAGTCAACCGCTGTGTGCATCGTAGATTGGGTTTAGTACTAACAGAACTACAATTACGAATTCGAAATGTTAAGTGGTGTTTTCTTTACCCAGTGAACACTACCCATACCTAATCGCAACCATTGCATTCAAACAAACCTATCAGCTGACTCAATTGAGAAAGAAACACTAGACTCAACGTTTACCTCTCTCGGAGCTCATCATTAGCGTATATCCTCGCCCAGACCTGGAGTTGCACTGCGGTCCTTTGAAGTTGAGGCAAGCATGCCAGCTGATCAAGCTGAAACCAATTTGGACGAGTTGTGGCTGAGCGTTTTGGTGTGATTATTTAATGCTAACTATTATGAATTTGCTGATGGTTGTAGTTACCACGTTCGTCTCGTGATCATGAGAACCTGAATGCACGTCCATGCCCGAGGGGGATATGCACTACCGGTGCATGCACATATGAACAAAGTCTGTCTTGTGTTTTCTTTGAATGTGGATCAACCGATAGACTTCTTTGAAACCAAGGCTGTGATCAAGTATTCGTGGAGTTTAAGTCATGAGAAACCGAATTGTTTAACTACAATCAATATTTTACTTGGTTTGAAAGGTTTGACAGTTATAAACTGCAAGATGGCCTGTGACACGTAAAACAGTAAACACCGTTAACGTACTCCCCGTTCCATTAATCTTTTAAACTAACACAACCACCATATGAATCGAATTTATGCGAAATGGAAAATGACCACTTCTGAACTCTCAGAACTGGAAGAGTATTGAGTAACACATTTCAATACTGCGGTTTACATCTGCCTTTGTATGGACGAAATTTTTCCGATTCCGCTATTAAACTGTGCAGTAGTACTAATTTTGTAGTATCTGTTTTCAAAAATTTCAACACTGGAGTTTGTTTTGGTCCAACCATATTCTGTGTATATAGCAAGAACTGAAAATAAGTGACTTCCGAGTTCATTCTAGGATATTGCATGGCAGTCCATGTTGGTAACTTTATCTACGAATTATGTCCGATCTCAACCAAACACGCCTTTACTGACGGTGGTCTTGACAAATTCTGAAGCCTGATTATTACAACAGTTTTTTAACTGAAAACAATTCATACCCTCGTATAGAAAATTTTTGTCATGCAAACCTTCGCCGCACAATCTTCAGCAATCAAATAATTCATAACCTAACTCCACAATGAGTGTGTCGAATCAGCCAGCTGTAAATATTCTAGTTACCCCAATGAAATACAAATTAGAAAAGAAACCGCGAAATACGGCTTTTTATTACAATCATTATAGACTTATTGAATTAATTCATGGTTTTGATAACTTAGTTGGATGCTTATGATTTCCAATCTTTCGTCCAGTTTGGCAATCAAGTTGCAGACGTTTTGTCACTAACGGAAATGGTAGTGTTTTGAGGTTTGAGTGTTTGGCTTGGAACATTCAAATTTCCGTGCTGCAAGCACGTCAGGGATATCGTCTACAATCTGAAAACTATTTTGAAGGGTGGGTTGAATATTATGAACTGGAAGTTTTGTGCATACACTACTCTATCTTATCATCGTAAAAAGTGATAAGCTTAAACTTAACCGAACATACTGAAGCGTATTCGCAATAGCTGACCAGGATGAACGAGAACAGTGTTGGTTGATGCTCGACTAGACGGTAGTCTATGACTGAATTAAACAGGGCATTTTAAATTCCACTTAAAAATCACCATTGTTTAGGAAGCGACAGTCAAACTGAAGCTTACAGTCTAATCAGTTTGTGGAGATTCAGTTGCAAATTCTACATGTTAATACGGATCGGCAGTTTTACGCATCCATCCAACAATCACTAGTATAGGAACTTCAGAGGTCACTGGATAATCAAAATTTTGTCTAATTCAAGAAGTGAACCAATCACTGTGTCGAACATGACCAGTAATTAGGCCAGATTAACAGTACAGTAACCACTTAGTTGATACGGGAAAAAGTAAGCTACTTAGTAAAAATTGCCAAAATGGTCGCCCCAAGTGGCCTTGGTAGATATTAGCACGTTATTACAACAGAAAAATTAGATGTCATACAAATGAGATTTCTGAAATAGCTCGACTTGTGAAGTTTTGAACGATAGTAAAACGACTTAGCAACGTGAGGTAAAAGTTCATGATTTGAGAAGGTTGCTTATTGTAGTCTCAAGATTCCTGATTCAAGATTAACCTCTGAATGATTAATAACGTCATTCATCTGTGGTATGAAGTTCTAACCAGTGGTACATGGAAGTTTGTTGATCCAGTTGTGGAATACTCTAGTTAATTTTCAATCTTCAACTGACCAATCTACATATCTTCTAGTGGAGGCCACACTGACGCAAGAACCCTTTTGTGATGATCAAAACCACTTACACTGTGCATACTGAGATACTGTTGACCTCAAATGCTTCAAAGCGAAATACGTTTTTGAAAACCTTGACCTGGTGAATTCAGACATGGTGCAACATTTACGGGATAACAACAGTTGCACAGTAGTTTAACTTTTCTATTCAGCATTTCTGACAGGCTGCACGTTTCCGTGCTTGTCACAAAGCATACGATGTAATGAGCTGAAGATGGTGTTAACAAACCACTTTCAGACTGGCAATAAATTAATTTCTTCTTGTGTAGTCGTAATACAGCTTATCGGTAATGTATCGTGATACAACCCCATACATGTGTAATATTCCTAGACAAATTTATGTGCGATTTTTAACATAATATCCTTATCCTGTTTACGCTTAGCACTCGCCCGGAATAACGTCCGTCAGATGATCCTGATTTATTTAAAACCTCACTTGTTAACTACTGTCAAATATACTGTAAGCGTACATCCAGAGAGAGAGAGCCTCTGATTGAGGAGCAGTTGGATTCATTGTAAAAGCTTCAACATAATCGAAATACTCTCATCAGTAGACCAGATAATGCAGCTGGAATTGTCATCATGAATGGAAGCGAGTAGATTGACAAACTGTGTAATATCCCTGGAGACCAGAGCAAGATTCGCAGAGTTGCCAACGAAAAGGACAAAAGCGAGTATTATGAATCAGTTGTAGGATATCAGCATCAAATTTAGTACGAATGAAGTCAAACAGTTTGGGCGTCGTGTTTAACATGTTATTGATAAACGGATTGAGAATAACACAACGTTACGAGCAAGTTGTAATACTCTACGTTTCAACCACCTCGGGTGGCATTCCTCAACAACACTCCTGAGGAAGGCCACCCGAGGTGATTGAAACGTAGAGTATTACAACTTGCTCGTAACGTTGTGTTATTCTCAATCCATTCATCAAGTGTTATGAACATCAGATCACAAAATGTCTTAAGTCACTACAAGACGACAAGCTGATAATTCCCGCAACTTATGAACAACTACGACCACAGGGTTTTACCATACCCCATCAGTATGGACGACCAAAAGTCCACAAACATGGTGTACCGGTTCGTCCAATAATTGATGTGAGGAATTCGCTTTATCACTCAAAGGCAAAGTAGCTGGTTAAACACAGTCTAGTAATACGTTTGAATTCGTCAAGCACATACATGACGTTACTATGAATTAGCAGAAATCATGCTCATTAGACGAAGTGTGGGTATTCACAAACGTACCGTTGCTAGAAACTCTCAGTTTTGTCTGTGATTACCTGTTGAAAACCGGACTCAACGTTCGGTTGCCAACACTGATATTGAAAGAACTTCTGTTCCCATGCACATTCGTTGTACAACTGCCATTCGGCTGTGTGATATATCTACAGACGTGTGTTATAGCTTTGGGATCCCCGCTCGGACCTCTCCTAGCCGATATATGTATAGGAAAGCTTCAGCTCACCATGATTCAGTCTACTATTCATTAGTTCAGTTGGTATCACTGATGTGCCGAAGACATATTTACCATTACTAGTTCTGGTACTAATATGTGCACAGTACTGGACGAGTTCCATCGCACCCACTAGTCAGTTAAGTTTACGCTCAACCAGGAGACTGAAAACCGAATGTCTTTTCTAGATGTTCATCTGCATCAGTAGATAGACGGCAGCATACAACGCAGGAGTCATCGAAAGAACATCTGGACAAGTTAGTACACGAACTTTTACAGTTTTGCACCCTTGAAACAAAAGAGAAATCCAATCCGTTGTATGACTGACAAAGCATAAAGAACTTCTTCAGAAGATGCGCTAAACAATGAACTCGAATCAACAGGGAACGTACTCCGTGAAAATGGCTACCCGGAACGATTTGTCATGAGAAATATGATGTTATCTAAGCCTGAATTGCAGTGTGTAAGAAAGAAGCCTGTGTTTAGTCAAGTGCCGTTCAAGAGTGACAGTGCCGCAGAATGGCTGGCAAATAGACTTAACCGGGCAATCAACAGGACATATACTACAGCTATACTCTATCCAATTCTTCATATCCCCAGTTCTCAAATTTTATAACAATGACAGGCTGAAAGTTCAGACCTCATCTGCATATATCTTCTCATTCACCTGTCCAAGTGAAGCAGGTAACATTAGTCGAACGTCAAGATAGCGTTCGAAACGACTCCGAGAGCATCATCCACGATGGCCGGGGCACGGTTGAACACAGTCGGTCAACAGTGCTATCCTCGCTCATTTGGTTGAAAGCTAACACCATGGGATCACTGGTCAAGCCTTCCCAGTGGTAAATCGGGCGCCAGGCAACCCATCGAAACGCCGTGTGAACGAAAAAAATCGATCCCACAGAGGCTGTCGGAATCAGGCTGCGTAACCCGATAATGTTATCAGAAGCGATTTATCTAGGCCCTGCATCTACCACGGCCATAAATCCACCAGATCGATAGCCAACA
Source organism: Paragonimus heterotremus (assembly GCA_013368495.1). Taxonomy (NCBI): domain Eukaryota; kingdom Metazoa; phylum Platyhelminthes; class Trematoda; order Plagiorchiida; family Troglotrematidae; genus Paragonimus; species Paragonimus heterotremus. The sequence goes on along the minus strand of LUCH01000913.1, from coordinate 43,645 downwards.
TGTCCGATCAAACCAATGGACTAGCGTGACGGAATAGACCAATAAAGGCATTTCCAAATGATTGATCAGTGACTTTGTTTCTCCGTAATAAGTTCGATCGAGATCTCGATATAATTCTATTTACTTCCTATATAACAGTACTGGCTTGAAGATGAACTGTCAAGTATAAATGTTCGCCTACATATCTTTCACGTCCCACTTATTATCAACAATACCAAACTTCACTTTTTGCTTCAGACAGGTCGCAGTAGATTCCAAACACCTTCAGCTTAAATCCCTCTAACCTTCGAAAGCTTTGACGAGTTCGGCTGTTTAACAGCAATAAAAAATCCCTCAGAGATAATATCGGATCAAAATCCTCCAGGAACTTCTCCAAGGATTTTGAAGTTCACCTTCTCTATGCCAGTTTCAGCTATCATCCTCTTACGTCGTGCCATAGCTTTCGGGGGGTTATTGTCGCCCGTCTACCGTAACATTGGATGGATGTGCACGATAGATGTCAGGCTGTCTGAGTAAAATGGAATGATGTGTATGCATCACTAAGCACCTACTTTTAGTCCCATACTTCCAGAGACAACTCCGCTATCACCATGGATAATTTCATATGACGTCTACTCATCAAAGAGCGAGCATTTTTACCGGTTCATCCAGTGACACTTGTAGAACCAGTGAATGAATGAAAAGCGACTCGATTCTTAATGTAATGATTGGTGACTGCTCTTCTAGTCTAATACAACAAAACGGAAAAACGGATAAAACGGGTTGCGGTATATGGTTTAGAGAAGGAACACGAAAAAACTTAACAACCTTGCCCATGAGTACCACCCGTTGTTGGTAGCCTTTTGAAGAAAACAATTACACACTTAGTATATGAAACGGCAGCTATTGGAACTGTTGAGTATTGTATACGACTCAGTTTGTTGTTGCATCTATGTCTTAGTCTTAACTTTGTTGTCAGTGCCACAGTGATTTTATACGTGATGGAAGCATTTTTGAAGGAGAAGGTGGTGCTGTTAAAAGAAAACATTTGGTTAGGTTTTGTCGTCTTTGTGGTCTGCAACCGAATCCTGAAGTGTGGAACGAAGCAGAAACCTTCAACCAAACTTCCTGCAGGCCCGAAGGCCGCTTCCCACCCATTGGCTTATACGGTTCACTACCGATGTGTCCCCTTTGGAAGAGGTTAAGGCAAATTGTGGCAATATTCATTATTTTTTATGCTTATTCAATATGCTGAGTTAGAAGTTAGGGGTAATCATCTACACGCAGTTAGGGAAATCCAGCAGCACTTTCTAGGTGTACTCATTTTTATTTTTGTTAATTTCATCATCCATAACAATTTAGGTGGCACGCTTTAGATCCTCAATAATCACAGTATACATCTCAAGTTAGGCAACGAATTTGCATATATAACTTATGCAGATGGCATTGGTTTACTTGACCCTTCTAAGAAAGACTTCTGAGTTATGCTGAGTAAGCACAGTGCCTGGGTTAACCTTTATATATTACGTTTCATAACTTGGAAATCTTCATGAATAATTACAAAATGATGTGCGCCCAATCATTTTTTTCCTTCACTATAGATCATTTCTTTCACAATGAGAACCGCTTGGTTTATATGAGTAGCTCCCGTTCTTTCGGTTTAAACTTTCCAACCGCATACATATGTGACACTACATGTTACCTACGTTTAATACAGTTAACTTGGACATTAAAAACGGTGAGAGCATAATTATCTAATGATGGTCTCTTTCACGACGAATTGGCAAACATAATTGTTGCGTTTGATCATCGTTGTCTCAAAAAATTTATTTTATGTATAAATAATTCAAAAATACCGTACACAGTATCACTTAACCAGATTTCTAGTTATAAATAAAAATGTAGTCTATCATTTTTCACCAGGTAGACCACTCAAAGTTGGCTGTTTGCAATACCAGGGTTTAGAAATCGGAATGGTCATTAGTTGTTGAGAACCACAATATGGTCAAGCAACGACCTGGCTGTGGGTAATTATTACGTTTCGAGTGTTCCGAGTGATCTGTTGTCACCTATCTTCCTGCAACTAGATCACAAGTAACACTTCTAACGACGTTTGATTTCTTCGATTTATTTTGAATCTTTTTTGTAGAATGTGCTCCTCAGTTGTTGGCGATCTACTACTCGGGACCTAGTGCCATCACGTGTGAACGCAGTCGGCATAACGGTCAAAGTTATTGGAAACGACCTTCACCTACTCTAAACTAGCTGCAACTGTATTCATAAAGTTCAATTACTAAACTAACTATTCTACTGATTTCAAACCCACGAGTTGTTATAGCTGGAACAGATGTTTTAACATGCTGCCACAGAAAGTATTAAAATAATCCACTTTATAGTAAATTTTAAAAAACTACTGCTATACATTCATGATTATTCCCCTAAATCAAATGTTTAAGTAATTCGCTTCATGAATTGAAACGACGGACTCGCTCATACACACCACGCAGCATTTGCCTATTATTCGGAGTATAAACCAACACGTAAATTCACATGCCGGTTTATCTCAAGTGACAGTCATTACAATCTTGCTGAATATTTTGCTTTAGCAACTCCAAATATGTATTTAAATCCAGCTGGTTATATAACAAAACCAAGGCAAAACACAACACCAGCAGTAACAATAGCAAACCTTCCCAGGTTATAGTGGGCTCGGGAGATAGTCAGTATTGTCTGTAAGTAGTTGTATGTATATACATGTACTTATGTACACAAGCTTATGTACGTATATGTGCATCCTTCCGGAGCAGTAACTGGTAGGTATTAGAAACTGAGCAAGTGCTTGTACAGGGTGAAGGGACATCCGTTCAGTCGATTCGCAACACATATATACATATATATATATATATATACAGTATGTGGCAGTGGAACTAGCAGTGTGCTTACAGTCCTGTGGGCATTCATGTCAGTTCAAACCAGGCCTAATTCAATCAAGCTGGTTAAAAATCAAATTCTCTCCCATCCACCAACCCAACCACATCACCCTCCTTACGAACTCTTGCAAACACACTCACACTCACACATACGTACACAAGCATAATCCTCTGGGAGGTAAGTAGTCATGGAGAGTTAAGCTACATGTCCCAGTCCCTCTCCAGACCAAGCCGAAACTAACCAAATCAATCCCAGCGTGTCACGTTTTATCATGCGATCTTCAAGGCGCCTGTGGGCAATCTAAAAATGCGTCTCAGGGGATATGTCACCATAGAAACCCTTAACAACAGTCAGTCAGACAACTTGTACATGGTATACATAGAATGCAACCGAAAGGCAGATGAATGATCTGCTTCCCCTCTATGAAATACATCCACACCCAACCAACCTCAACTGTCATGCTCTGTGGCTTGGCCGTCTAAAACAGGTATTCAATACTGTGTGCCCTAAGAACAACTACCCGGCTTAACCGGCAGACAGATTCTCAAATTATTTTTCTCCCGCGACAGCTGTAACGTGACCGAGTGAAGAAGTAAGACCAAACAAACTGATGAGGTCACAGCAATGCGAAGGGAATAATGAGATTGTGTTCGCGGGTAGGGGGGGTGCTATTTTGAGCTAGGAGCACGTGGCACAAGGCCACATGAGTGTTCAGTGGCAGTTTCCTCGGGCAAACTTGATTAGTAAGAAATTGAATTTAGCTCCAAATGCGTTCTAAATGATTACCAAATGTGTTTGCCTGTTAGCCTCATCATGCTTCCGAATAAATATTCATAAATCCGTGCATGGCCTTATGTGGTGCTAGACTGAAGATGACTTGTCAACCAAAGGAGATGCACAGGTGAACTTATTGGTACAAGGCTGATATTTGTATGTGCTTGTTTGTTTGCTTTGGATATAGAAGGACAGCAACAGACCAATGAGAATGGGGGAGTACCTGTTAGTAATTAATTCGTTGTTCCCTAGCAGTGGTTCAGCACTGTTTATTATCATATTTTCCTAACTAGTTTTATTACTGGTACAAAAGATGTTAATGTGATGTGTTGTTGTGATGTTGATGTGATCCAAAATATTAGTTGTTATAAACTGGCTAACAATTAATAGTGTTAAGAGTCTTGGAGATGGGGAAACAAACTTCTGTCTCACTCTTTTTAGTGTTCAACGGTAATGCACTTTTTCTCACAGACAGAAAATAAACTCCAGAACCCCCTACCGTAAAGACAACACTTAGACCATTGCTTAGATTACTTCGAAATATGCACGTTAGGCCCACTGTGTATAAATCTTCAAAACAAAGGCATCGGTGAATGAGGTCGAGTTCGTCCAATCATCATGAGAACAGTCACATTCGCTGTACTGTTTCCAGCCTAAATACCACGGCCGTCAAGTGTGCATACCATTCAGTTTAGAATATCTACTTGAATTACTTAAATTTTCTAAATAGGAGCTCCATAGGTGGAGAGTTGAACACTATACAAAACGCCTGTGAATCTCATGTAATTGATTTCAATAGAACATGCTAATTCTATACCATCTACACCATCTAAAGTTTCCACGGATGACGATTAATACACGTCCATAGTCTACACAATGGTACTGTATTGAACGTACTCTGACATGGAGCTTAGGCGGAGTGTAAACACCTTTTTTTATACATGTCGCTTTAATCAAAACCTTGTGTGACTATCAATTGCGTTTAATTGAAAACCATGATAATTAACTTGTATCCTGTACAGGTGTGGTCGCACTGTAATCATGCTGTTCACTGTTCAGACACGTTAATAACACATGTGGTCGCACGACGCCACAGTTTTGAACAGTTAGCCGCTCAACTGGAATATCGGTGACAGCTGGTATTATTGGATTTCATTTCTTCATTAATCCAGAACTAATACTTGATCATGGTGGTATTGGTAGGTAACTGTTTATTTGGATATGGTGTTGTGTGTAGCAAAGTCACATAACGATTTCAACTAATCAAGTGACTTCAAACGGTGGTGGGACTAAATGCTTACAAACACCGATAGGGTCTTGGAAGATAGGGAGAACGTTAATGAACTTCGAATGGTTCCAAAAGAAGAAACAACTGCGTACACCTGGAGAAAAAATGGTGCGTGCTATCAGCACACACGAAATCACAACATCCCCGGGGTGAAATTTAATGTGCAAGTATGATGTCTTACAAATCCCGAGTACCGAATAAAGAGTTAAAATTTTAAGCAATTATACCGTGAGTAGGCTGAGAACAGACATCTGGAGTTGAATGTGTATGTGACAGTTAACCATCAGCAAGCCCTACATAAACCGTTTACAAGACAGTATTCAAATATTTTGTCACAGTATGAGTACAATGGAATATCAAGTGGGGGAGGCTTCATTATGACGGAAATCTTCGACTCCTTTTCAGTTACTCTGTAAGCCGACCACTAGGTTTCCGGTGAACAAAATGAATTCACCATAACACATGGCCAAACCTGTTCTTCTAAAGCCATAAAATAAGCCACAATGCCATTCTAAAATTCCTACTGAAACAAGTAAACCTGTTCAGTTTTGCGATGTTATCCTATAGGCATAACGCCAGGTCTACAACAGGCACTGGGAATGTACTGATTTTTAATTACAAAAATGCTTCTGATACCGTTCTTTTGTTTAAAGGTATCCTAAGATGTTGAAATAATTTCGTCACAACCACAGTAAAATTCAAAATGTAGTAGTGAAATCTATTTAGTTCAAGGTTGCTTGCAACAGCAGTGAGTGCACTGCTACGTACAATACGCGCAAAGGTATGGTTTCACTGAACTTCAACGCTTCGTTCACTGCAGAAAACTTTTCACTTTTATGGCACTTCAGTAATATGGTGTTCACGATTTAAAATGTTCACAGTAGAACGTCGTATTCTTGTGTGAATTGTATATCTGAATACTTTCGAAATTCTACGCATGTTATATGTAAACTTAATGGTGTGATTACGACTCAGATAAGACAACCGAGGACTGCTTTACACAAAATCGATTGTGGCAACGCGAGGTGTGTGTGGTAATTATCGTTTGTTCAATATCCCATATCACTTCGTGTCTTGACAGTAACTGACTAATCATACTAATTAAGTTTAACAGTAACCAGGACATGTTTGGGTTTGTTCATGTCGTACACATTAATGAATCAAACTTTCAAAGACCGGAGCGCATGCGAAGGCGGCTTCGCCTAGTGTGTGTGTCACCCCTCTACACCCTGCTACTATTCACAGATGGTCTCAGTTTGTCAGTTTTAATTGGCTATAGCCACGAAGATCACAAATGTCTACCGTACATCTAATAAGGTAGCTCATTTCTAAATAAAACTCGTTTTCGTTTTCGTTTGAACTAAACAGGTAGAGGAGGGTTTGAACAAGGTTCAAGGATTTCTTACCCGTCCAATCAATAGACTATAAAAACTTTATATAACTGAGTGGTGGTCGTAAGTAAGTTAAATCGGCTACATGAGGTAGATTGTCTTCAATCAAGTTGATATACTGTGATAACGACCGGGTACATGAACATCCATGTCACTAGCGACAACGACAGCCTTCTAAAGAACAACACCAGTGGCTCGCAACACAAAACACGACTGTCCAAATGAGGCCCACTTATAGAATTAAAACATTCACGAAACCAGTCTGAAGATGAGCAATAGTGTGATCAGCCTTTAGTACTATCAGATAGAGAATGTGCTAGATATAAGTCGAACGTTTCACAGTCGTCTAAAACGTTCACATTCCGGAATAATTTACGGCTAGTACTATTCAAGTGGTCTGATTTCACTCACTGAAAATTGAACACACCCACCTATGACATCACTGTTCACATTCAGGCTAGTTGTTATATTGGATTTATCTGAAGCGAAAGTATCAGACCCAGGTTGCACCTGGAAGCTGGATTTTCTTAATGGTTTATTCATGCATGTATACCTGTAAGTTAAATCTGGTTTACAGGTTATTCACTGTTCCGTTGATCCGTGCTAGATAAACACGATCCGCAATGTTAAAGATTTTAATCGCAAGTGCCTGAAAGTACCACTGACAGTTTTGCTTCTTCAGTTTGATTCCAGTTCACATAAAACCCAAAAATCCTCTGCTACTTTGGCAGCTATATTATACGCGGTTTACAGTGCGCATTTTTACAGGTACATTTGAAACGTACTTCGCATTTTTACACGAAATGTTAACATATTTTCTTTGCTAACCTAATCAATACCAATTGTAGTTTACGTATCTGGACAAACCTACTTTTGACGGGCTTTCTGTGTTCAGACAGTGTGGCGAAGCACAGAACAGAATGCCACAGAAACAGAAGAACACTACGGACGAGTTAAATGTTTTCTACACAACATGACATACCATGATGGATTATTGATCTAAGCAGCATATTTGCCGATTGTACATGCTCACCCAAACAAGTTGCATAGTTATGAATAATGTAGTTCACATTTTATCATATATCAGTGTGACATGCATGCAAACGCACATACACATAGAAGCGCTAACGCATGTAAGCACACCTGCCCACGAGCTACAGACATCTGACCGATCTGGACACATTCCACCGTCCGTCTTCATACGATTTACGTATCACAGGAAGTTCAACTAAGCATGTGTTCGCTCAGGGGGAATGAACACAGTCATAATTTCTAGACTGTTTGGTTTTAGAACAAAGTAGCATTAGCTCTCTGGCACTAAGCTCCAACCACGGAACCACATTGTCAAGCAGCGTTGTGAGCGAAATGAATTTCAGTTTACTGATGAAAGTTGGTTTTTAACTCAGTACTCTGAATGTACATAAAACAGTGGGTTGTCTAGTACTACATTCCCTACTTTAGCTTACCTGACACAGTTCCCTATTCATGAATGATGATGGATTGCCAGAATTAGTGTAGCAAACACACGGTCAACAACAACACCAAACTGACTTTTGTCCGTTAAACAAATGAAGTGGTTATGGGTTAAAAAAAACTAAACAGAAACCGAATTTTTACACGTTGTCTGACGTGAACCAATTATTGGAGGACGTACATGCACAGCATATGTTTATCAGCCGTTAGACTATGAAGTGAAGAATACTTTACTAACTAACCTACTTTCTTTAAAGCTGTGCTCATTAAAACGAGAACGTTCGTCGGTTCTAATCTTGTCTATTCACAAGCATACTTGGTTCTGCTCCATCACACCGGCTTTGTAAGAAGTCTCAATAGTAGTGCATGGTTGATTGCTATTTGCAAGAATTGCGCATTCTACTTACCAGAACGCAGTTAAACCAGGCCTATAAGAAACCTGTGTCTTTGCCGGAAACGTAGAAGGAAATTGTCACCTTCACTACCCACACAACTACCACCATTACAACCATGCTTCATTTGTTTGGCTCACTCTCTTAGGACCAGTTGGACTCGGGTTGTAGCATTTATGTCCACGCAGTACCTTTCCTTGCTTAGTGTACATACGCCGCGTAGTTTATGGTCTGGACAATACAGTAACCACTTGTTCGTTTGTGAGTGTGTGGGTGTGTGTACAAATCCGTGTGCGTAATATACCTGCATTGAAGTGGAAACGGAAGTTTTGAATGACTGTCACAGCACTAGAACATTGTTTTTGTGAGTCTGGACAAGAAATCGTGGGTACGGCACAGGCCAAGACAACCCGCAGGTAATGGTAGTGAGGGTGGGGGATCCATCAGTGCTTACTCTATCAAATATAAGGGTGTATGTGTCAGCCTGGTTTTGGATTCTACTTTTAACCTTCACCCCTTTTCAACGTCCTTTCCCTTTCGTTCTCCTTCGTTTGCTTAGGTTCACATGAGTGCATGTTCATATGTGCACATGCGTTCCACGTGTGTATGTTTGCAGACGGAGGCGCGCTTGTAGAGAGACGCAGAGACTATAACCGGACATGGGCGGGCTGCGAGAAACTGACCGCGTTGCCATGTGGACGTGAAGGTATTGCCCAAGATTCTGCTGCGTGTTCAGGTGTCTGTGTGTACAAACGGATGTGCGCAGATGGGAACGAACACATGAACGTACATGAACAGAACAACCAGTGGTCCACTGTAGCTCCTCTGCACACTGAACAAGGGGACCATGCGAATGTGTACGCGCGTGTATTTCCGGTTATGCGTATTCCCACTTGTACCCAAGAGCGCACACGTGTCGCTTGAATGAGTGTTATTTCCGTCATCTCGTCCACCTCCAAACCTGGACACACAGACGCAATGCATGTATTTGATTCCATCTAACCGGCAATACATGTCGACATGTTCTTGCCTAGTCTGTGTTATTAACAAATGTGTACACATGTGGATCACGCCCTTGTGTGTTTAGACGCAGAATGCGGTGGGCGGGCAGGCGGCGGGCGGAAAAAGGCGTGAATTAAATGGCTCGTGCCAGTTTGATTGGCAAGTTCAGTCTGTTCCGTGGCGAAGTTGCATGTAGATTTCCCGTAAATCTAGTCGGTTTTCTGTAGACCGTTTGAGTAACTATTTGAAATATTGTGAAAGGAAGCTTGGGATGAGAACATCGATAACTGTTTTACTTAAATTTTCTGAATGTGATTGTTTTACAAATTGAAGTAACTGCGGATTCAAGCAAACAACTTTTGTCAGGGGTTTGTCTTACTGTTGAATACATCTGAAAGAGTTCCTTTTCTAAAGACATCTGTATAGGTTCTTCAATATGTAGGTGTGTTCCCTAAGGATACAGAGAATTAACAAAGATGTGCACGCTTACCCCAAATGCGAAATGAAACAGGCGTCGACAGTTGTAAATGTGAACAGGTGAGATTGCTGTTTTCTCATAACTCCTTCCGGTAGGATTAACACAGACTACTTCGTTTGCAGTTGCTATGACAGAGGTTGTTGCGCCAAATCTCAGGCTGACTGTCACTACCCGATGTGTCTCAACAAAGAAGAAGACAATCCCATTGAGTGGTCGGTTGTAGGAGAACCGTTTAGAATAGTCCGATTACTATAATTGTTCCATGTGGCAGGAATAATGAACTGACCGATTCTCAGAAATTCCTTGTTGATTCTCAAACTACTCAAAATTCGTTAAACCATTTAATAGTGTTATCTTATCTGTATGACATGTTTCCATGCAGAAAAGTGTAAATTACTGATTCAAACTAAGTAGGAGCTTGGGACTGCACACACACACACACACTCACACATCCCGGTGATGTTATTAGATTAAGTGAGTAATTTGTTCCACCTGTTTTGTTGTGCGAGTGGTGATAGAAACATGAGTGAATCCACTAGTAGTCGGATAGGTCAGAAGGGCTCTTGTCAATATGCACTATCTGTGACGATAGAAGGAAGCGGTACTATCTTGGAAGAAACCACTGTTCGCTGAGTCTGTACTTTACCTCCTTCCTTATAGTTACAAAATGGTATAATCCAGCAGATGTTCCGTTATTACTTATATTTCATCGTTGCCTCTAATGCATTGTTAATTGTATGTTTTGAAACCCCAAAGTGTGCATCCTAGGAGTAGTAGTTATTAGGAGAATGGATTGGAGCAATACTGATACTGGAGTGCGTGAAGTCAATGGAAGTCTAAGTATCGGCGAACAGAAAGAAAACTGAACAAGGAGAGAAAATCAAAAGAGTTGCTGCACAAGAGACTAGTAGTTGAAAGAATTTGCTCTTACTTGGTCGATTCAAATAACCGAACTGAATGAACTGCCATCGTGTCGCACGACAACAAACTGACCAACCAAAACCACCACGGTAATCTGAGATATAGATGAAGTTTTTTCACTAGAAAGTAGCAGGGAGTTTTTAAAAAGGGCAGTAATTTTTTCAGTAATCTTCTATTCATTTGTATCATCTAAACTGCAGTCCTGAATTCTCAAGGCATTACAAGAATGTGTGAAATTTGTTTAAGTCTCTCTGTAATTAACACGATCTGTGACCGACGACCTTGCCCGTTCGAACAGGTCCTTTACGTGTCAACATACTGCTCAATTAATAGAATCCTCATAACACCTGTTGTTGGTTGAACAAGATCAGGTATTGGCTGAGCATTAAATGCTTACAGGAGTACGAAAAGTGACGTTGGGACATCTCTCTGATCACTGTGCTGGTTTTTTTCTTTTGGAGGCACAACACACAAAAATATCCGCGACTGTATATGTTGTTAGATATGGTCTATGCATCCAGAATTTATTCCACATATGGAAAACATACCCACTCTTTATTCGTTCCATGCTGTTTGGCACATTGGTTGTTTTTGAAATACATATTGTGCTAAATACCATAGACATAAACTGCACTGCTATTCTAACTGTCGTGATCGTGAACAACACAAACTGGCCACGTTATGGACGGCACCCATCCAGCTGCATTTTGTGCCAACGCTTTGAGGTGCCTGCTTGCAAGCACTGTTTATTGGACGATCAGTGGAGTAGATGAAAGTTGGCGATCTCAGACACGAAGTTTACCGACTTGAACCTTCACCAGGTGGAAGATGTTGGGCAGAATCTCGTTCATTTTGAATGCACCCGTTTGATAGTGAACAGCTAGACACTGTGTAATAAAGTGACCACATCGAGTTCTATCACGCTGAGTGTAATCACTATGTCCTGCGATTGACGGTCTTGACAAATGGTAACAGGTCCACTTAGTCTTTAAGTCAGTCATGAAGTTTAACCACAGACAGTTGGATTATAAGCACGTTTTTCATGCAGAGGATACATGTGAATTTCTTGCCGTCGCTTGAAAATAAAATACATCTCAGCAGAAAAGTGACGCTTGTATAATTTATTTGTATCGGACCTCTTCCACGATTTATGAAATTAACGCAATCATAACTTTTCAAAAGATTAAAATGCAGCTAGGCAAACAACAGATAAATCGCACGCTACTCAACAGCTACGGCCACTCTCGATTCACCCAACATTTTCCTAATCAGATTAATTCATGTCTTCCTTTTTTGTGAAATAAGACTGCTGAATTCCTGGAACGTAGCATATGGGTGTGGCGGTTAACTTCCCGGTCCATTGGAACAGTTACTGTGATCTAACATCGTTAACGGACTTAGTATCTCCTCTCGATGGGTCACTGTTAGTCTCATTGTCTTCCACTATCCTTAAACAACCGGATAAATTGAGGCTTTACAGTGGTCACGAAAAAGTAATTTAAATTGTTACTTCTGTGTGGACTGTTCAGACTGTTCGTTAGACTGTTCACCGACCTTTATTTCTGGTGGCTGCAGCATAGTTCACTTGTGTGACAAGACAGATGCAATGTTTGAAACAACACCCAAGTTATTGAGTCACCCATTATTCACCTAAAAACCTTGAACAAACTGATCTGAAACTTTTGTGGGAGTGGCACACGACATACAACTGTAGTCTGTGACCCAAGTGGATACAAACATGGTGATTGGCATTCATGATGACTGAACCACATCCGAATGGTTTTAGCAAAATTTGCTGATCGTTTACTTTTATCACATAAGTAAGGTGACCCTAGGACGATCATCTGAATCGCCGGCCTTCTTCGACAGACGTTGCTTGATCTCATTTGCCTTCATTGCAGTGACTGATTGATAAGCCTGGTCGCTATACATCTTACTTTCAACGCACATGTAAAGTGCCTCTTAAACCCTGACCGTCACAATTGATTCATGGTTACTGCCGATTCCCGATGGAGTTGTGAAACGGCGATCATAGTGGAGGTACTTTTAAGACTAACTCCTACATACTTCCAACCAACAGGGCAGTAGCACGCCGACAAAAACAAACAAAAAGTACTAACAGGAATGTCGACTGTACGCTCACGGAGGCGGTTATTTTAGACAAAATAGGCTGCTGTTTATCCCCACCAGATTGGAGTAGGATGTTTTCTTCCATGTACAATTTTCTACTAACTGTATGTTGCTGTCGATAGTTCCTAGCCAACTGTTACTCGTTCATTATGAGGAATTGTTGCTATGGCCCACAAATTGTTTGCGTTTACTGTAACTTTATAACGAGACAAATCGTTTCCTAGCTGTGTACAAAATGGTTCCGACAACACATTGTTATGATCATATCCGCGGTTGTTACTCGTTCAAATGTTCAGTTCTTTCAAGTGAGCTTTTGCTACTAAAATTAATGAGGTTATCTGCAGGAACCAATAAGTTGAGAAGTTATACCAATAAGTAACAGTGGAAATCGCGATTTTGTGTTTCATTATTTCTATTCCTTGTGATAAATTTCTGAAAAGTCTTACAGAAAATGACTTGTGCTGTTTCAACGGTCACGTAAGATGCCAGTAATATTTTAGTTGTGAATTAACGTCTCAAAGTGGAGGTTGTTGGTTGCTTGCTTAGTTAATACACAATCCGCATGCATTCTCTGTCGAATCTTATCCGCCACAAGGATGGAAAAGCGTAAACCTGATTTTACACCCTTGAACAATGGATATGGTCAGGTGTTGATTTCACATGATATCATATCTCACAACGACTCAACCAATGCATGTCTTGTAGCACGGTGTTATCTCTCACATGTTAGCATGCACATTACCTTCGGTGACGCCAATCTCCACATAGGTACACAGCCACACGTGCACATTCAGAAGCCAATAGTTTTATGGTCACACACTGGCGTTTGGATTGTGGTGCCGGAAGGAACAATGAGAGCGATCATATTATCACAGTTAAGTGACGGTTGGGTGTTATCCGATATTCATTGCAGCGAACAGGAAGAAGCACAAATAGTTGCATGTCGTTCGGACTATAGGCGATCCGGTGTGAGTCTATATGCAAGGTTCGCACAGCCTGTCACACACATTTTGATATACTTACACACATACACAGGAACAGGTTCCACTTGAAGTGCACCCACATACTCACAAGCTCGTCATGTTAGATACCTGGCCGCATAGCAACATCTATGGAATTAGAAGAATATGGTTTTGAAGACTGGTTATGGATGCGGTTCATACAGCTCAGAGCCCATTTCCACTAAGAAGTGCATACTAATTCACATATATTCAGGACTGAAGATGCATTCAAACCCAACCCAGCAGGTCAGTATTGTGGTTAAAGGAACCGCTAAGTCAGGCTATCAACAGATCTATGTGAACCAAACATGTCTTTTAAAGCCATTCAATTCCGTTTTTCTTCTTATAGAACAAATATCTATCCTTAAGCCCAAGCACTCAAAGTTAAGTTGACTACTGAATCACTTGCTAAAACACATGATTAAAACCGAAAAGTACGGCGACGTGACAATTACGTGATGGCTCATTTGATGTTCCAACAACCTTTTGTTGTAACGTTTGTCAACATTCGTACAGTTCCGTAAACATTACATATTGAAAAATGAGGCTTAAGGCTGCTAACCAGTTATACAATCTGAATTGTACGTAATAACCTGTCATATACAACCCCAGATATAAACGCTTTCCTGGCACTTTGATATGGCAAATTAAGGCAGCGTGATTAATCCGTATTGCATAGATGAACACGAAAAAATCATAACCAGCTTCTGTCTATGTCGACAACGAAGGACACAGTCCCAATTGATCAGAATACAAGTTCACAGTCATCGATCAAAAAAAACTAATGCCTGCTTTTTCGTATACCTTGCCTCGTGAGCTTTCTACTATCCTGAGGAAACTAAGAGTTTGCTAGAAAAATCAGTCAGGTTGACAAACAGGAGAAATAAGAAAACTAGGAGACCATTTGGTAATTTGCACAAACATGTGGTGTTAGCCTTCAAGACTATTCTCTTGTGGTTGTTAACCATACCGTAAGACATGTCCTGACTAAATATATAGAACCAAACATCTTAATCAGTGATCATTGCATTGCATCAGTTTGGTTGTTAAGGCTCTTCGAATGCGTCTGTGAAATTACCAGGGCCGCGGCGTATACGGAGCTCGATACAAGTTTAGCGTGAGTTAATAAAACTATTTAGTGTGTCGTATAGTTTCTTAAAGGATATTTTCACAGTTCATCTGTTTTGTGTTGATTGCAGCGCGTCTCACCAAAAGGTAACAAATGTCTACTTAATCAATTCTGTTTGGAGCATGTGTATGGCAAGTTGATTCGTCTGTGTCAGAGTTAGCTAGACCTACTTCTCAGTAGGGCCTGGTACATGAACATTTTACCTCTTCACCCTTTAATTCTGTAACTTGGCTTTACATTAGCCGAAGTTGGTACCTCGCTGTTGTCCTTCAGTATTCTACCGAGTGAACTGTTGCTTGTTGATCGGCGAATGTCTTAATGTTTACAAATCGCTGAAACATACTATTTTATAATGAGTTAACGAACATTGTGAAAACGGCTTCCTAAATATCGTAACCAATCCCCTGATCTTTTCAACGGCATCCTTGGTATTATTTACTTTCACTTAACAATACTAATTTGTTCACACCGGGCGCCAGTGTGATCCTCGTTTTCACTGCGATTGTCTGCAGTTTATCGCTTCACCACCTAATCAGATGTGGACTTGAAGGCACTCAAAGACAATAGAATAATTTTGAGGTGACAGATTTGAATACTTTTAGTCAGGCTGTCTCAATCTTAGCAAAGTTACTTTTACGTCGGCATCTACTCATTTTAGGGACATTTCCACAGTAATGCTGCTTTGGACACATTTCCTTATTAAACACAATATGTCGCCTGCCCGGTTGTCTGTTGTTAAACGCTTTATCCAACTTTGAAGTTGCAGTCAACTGGTAGCGACCGGTGTCATTGTTATAGTGAAATTCAACATTGCACACACGGACGCCTCATACTGGTAATCTGCTAAAGTCGAGTACTTAAATAAACCACTAAACGAGGTTGTTTAAACAAATACGGTATCTGACACGCCGGAAGATATTCGTCTGATGGATTTTTGTCAATCTGTGCACATGTAGCTGATAGTAATTTCGCTTCAATTGACGTTATCTAAAATGTGTAACTTTTTTTCCACATGTATTGCTTAACACTGTAGAATACAGGTTGATTTCTCAGCAAGACAGTTCGAAGTTGACAGACAGTAAAGTCTATCATTTGAGACCTCCAGTTCATCACGATTCATAGTACACTTCCCTGGATATGATCAGCTGATATAGTCGTTGTCACATCATCATTATCATTATCATGATCACCATTGTAAGCGTTATGGACAACAAGAGATCAATGGTCCACAGTAAGGCTTAAATGCCACAGACAGATTCAGAACCATCTTCTAACTAAGAATGAAGTGAAAAGAACATACTAGGCCTTTCAGTAATCGATGGAAGTAATCATTTTCTGCAACAAATTGAGGTTGTGGGCTACCGGTATGTTTTGAAATGGCAAACTATGAGACTGAATCTGCAAAACTTTAAAACTGAAATTCGGTAAAATTTATTAGGTGGAGCAATGGGTACTTCATAAGAAAATGAGATAGCTAGTATGTAGTTGTTCATCTCTTTGCGACTATTTCGTCTCACATTTCAGCGAATTGCTTTCCACGTCTAATTGTCTTAGACGACTAGCATGAGTTAAGTGCAAGATTTACTTCAGCTGCAGGGGATAATATTCTGCAAGTTCAGGTGTATCCAGAGACACAAATCCTTGAGCTGGAACTACAACAGTTATTTTAGAAAGGCAACTTCAGTTTAGGTTAGCCATTACTATGATACTAACACGCTACCGAACTTAGAATCTAAAACGTACGTAAAATTCAGCGACGAAAGAAATCACCGACGAGGACAAAGATGAAAGAGAGCAACTCTCTTTACAGCCGTCTCAACTTTGAATTAAATGAAGGCTTTCGCTTGACAAGTTCAATCAACAGTGTCAGGCATACGTAGGGTCAGACTTCTGTGGGTACCCTCGTTACGCGTTTTATTGGAGACAAGTACATGCAATGGCAATTCTTGTGGGCTACTTGGCGCAACAATTAGCTTCTTTAACAACAGTTCAGCTCGGTCAGGGTCGTAGAATTTTTCATATTTTCACGGGCTAGACAAGAATCTCAGTTTGTCGCTAGCAAAAGACAATTAATTTCAACAACTTTCCGATTTCCCTTTGGTCCGAGACAAAAGCGAATCTGCTGACTTATAGTTTTCCGTTTAGACGAACTTGAATGTAAGCTGACGTTTCTGAGAACTACGGTACATGGGGATGTTTATGAGGATATAATTAAAGACCATCCGCTGTTAGTGGAATTGCACATCCACAGAAAAACTCTCCCATTTTCGCACAGAATAATACATGTCGATTTCTTGTCAACCTCCGTGTGACCAACATACATGCAACGAGCAAAAGCTCTCATTACAGCCATTGAAGAATTTCCTCTATATAAACTTTTTTCGAACTTGCAGTTGTTTACTTTGAAAGACTGGAGAAAGCCCGAGTTTTGCACTGAATACAAAATACGCCCATAGTAGAAAGATCACTGAAGAGTTCGACCTACACTGATCTCTTTTGGGAGAGGTCACTTCTGAAGGAGGATTACCCAGCGGAGGCCTCGATGGTATACACGACATTAGTAGGGAGCGAATGTTCTTGTAGACTGAACATCACCCAAAAGTGAACGCAGCTATCACATTCCCACAGACTTTCCAGTTGACCGCTTTCGAACAGCAGAAGCACTAGACTCGAGCTTCGCTGTCGTCAGAGAGCCCGTCAGTAGTACATATCCTTGCCACTGCCTGGACTAGAACTCCGGCCAGGTTGTTCAAGAAGCAACCGTGTTTACCAGCTGCCATCAACTGTGGATGATTGGAGTTAACAGACAGTAACTGTAGAGGCGATCAGGCAACCTGATCGTTACTCACAAGCGAAAGTGGTTGAGTGTTCACATATGATAATTCGGTCATGCCTAATGTGAGGTGAATGATGCAGTGGTAAACACGGTTGCCTCATGAACAGCATGTCCGTGGTTCAAGTCCCGGCTGCAGTGGCGATTATATGCACTATTGACGAGCTCTAATGAGAGCGAAACTCGAGTCTAGTGCATCTTTTCGAAAGAGGCCGACTGGGAAGTCTATAGGAATGCGACAACTGCGATCAATTATGGGTGATGTTTAATGTATATGGAAATAAAAATCCCCTATTACTCATCAGTAATCGGAGCAAATTTTGTTGTTTTCAAAGGGATCGTTGGGAACGTTTGAGCATTGCATAGCTCTTTGAACATTAAGTAACTGATTATGCGTAGGTCCTTGTGTTTATATGCATGTAGACATTAACGTGAACGTTATTTTTAGAAATTCGTATTGTGGTTGCTGAGTATAGAATTGCTGTTGAGGTGATAAATGTGTGTACCTTGGGAGCATCCTTATAACTCTGATGTGTTTAGACCTAACCAGTAGACCGTACGCACCGTGTGAGGTATATCAACAATTTGTCTGGCAAGAATCATATGTAAATAAACTACAGTCAAACACTCGGAAACTGTAGGCCACAAGTGAGTTGATAAAATTGGGGTCGAGAGGTTTGCCATCTAACACTGAGTTACAGTTTGAAACTGAACACTCTGCAGGAAGCGACGGGTGTTCGCGTGAAACCGATGTAATACTGGTATCACCGGCTTGGGGTAGTGCTATCTGCCAACAGGATTATCAGACCACCCCATCACTTATGTTGAACTCCAGAAATAAATGGATAGAATCATGGTTAGAAACGCCGTTTTCCATCTGCGGTAATGACCGGGTAAAACATGAGCTAGCTCTGTGGTCCACCCATTCGCTCTAAGGCTAGTCTTTATTAAACCTGACACATGCATAGAATATTTACGAGACTGGATAAAATTTACCCGTGAGAGTGTGATACCTGTTAGGGGACTTTTAAAGAGTTACTGGTATTCAAGACGATACAGTTCAGTCACCCTGTCACGCAACGTTGTCTGACCAACTCAATGCATTGGATTATTTGACGATCTCTGACAACATTAGTTTAGCTTGCTGTATTACACAGTGATAGCAACATTAGATAAGCGTCTGTAACATACATCACCCTGATCGGGTTTGAAAGCGCCGATCGTTCCAATAAATGTACTCTACTGGCGGTTTTTAAGTACTGACTATCAGTTAACCTTCATCTGAATTTACACCCACACCGTCTTTGAAAACGGACAAAGAGAAACTCCAACATGTAGCCAACTGGTAGCGTTGGTGTCTTCCGTGGCTACTGAAGGCTTTTTGGACAGCTTTCCCAAGTCAAAGGTGATGGAACATGAGCTCTTCAATAAAGTCTCATGCTCACTAGCTCCGCATTAATTTTCAATCACCGAAAGTGCCAAACTGACATGCATTGATCCCATCTACCGTTCTCTAATTCCCTCTACAGACCTGAACATTTCGACACTTTACAAAGTGGCACCTATCACAGAACCATTGCGTAGGTGGCCTGAAATTTATCCAGGTGATCCTACACTCGACGCCAGCTTCAGTGGACAGCCATCAGTCTGACTTCCCGTCAACTGTAGAGTTTCCAAGATCACATTGTGCGTCCCCAGCTGTCATTTACGTTCGCTCTCGATTCAATATGTATTGCCAAATCATCAATATTGTTGTGCGCTACTGACACAAATCTATGAGGTTATACATGGTTCACTAGTTAAGGAGTCATTCCAAAATGCATTAAAATCACTTAGCCAGCAGTCCAGAAATTGTCACTTATTACTCAATGCAGCCTAGGTCTAAGCTATACGCTTCCATCATTAAACACTTGCCTGATTATAATTTCCGAAGTCGTAAGTTCAACGTTTTTGAAGGTTAAAAAAGAGTATAACCAATGAAAGATACTTTGTGTCCACAAACAAAGTAGGTAGATCCAGCAAATTTAATGTAAACGCCACCGAAAATTTCATCCAACAATCATAATTATATCCGACTTGATTTTGCACTTTTACGTGTGATCAGACACAAAGACGTGTTATCCGCAACTAAAGAGAAACGTGGCCCATACTGAAGACGTAGTTAGAAGGGCACGAAATTAAGAACGAACTCTTGTCCAAAAAGGTAAGCAGCGCTGCGTGATTTCTTAACTGTTTACCGGGGAAATTTATTTGTAACTTGCTCACATCCCAGGAAAACCGTCTAACCAGAAGCAAGTGATTATAGCTTAAATTTTTTAAACTTTTGAACTTTCACCACACCTATGCAATTAGGGTTTGGCACTCCTGAACGCACAGTTTAGTTTTGTGGCCATTGTTGACCTACTTGAGATGTTTGGGACGCTTTGCATTCTTCACTTATACAATTTTATTAGTATAAAGCTGTCAACCTTTCTATATTATTTAAAAACCAACCAAATTGTGTTGGCCCTCAGAGTGACACATAAGAGCAACAAGTGTGGATCTGATACTTCTCCTTCTGTGAAAATCTATAAACCTGTGGGCATATCACAAGATAAATGTTTCTCAAGAAAGCCATCTGTTTCACAAATTGTCAGTTTGTCTAACCTAAACTAAATTACTGTTCACATACAGCCTGACTGAGCAACATTTGCCTGAACTAGCACAGAAATCTATTTTCTGGACTTTTCAAACTATTTTAGAAGCATGGCTTGGATTATCCGGAAAGCAATGGCACGAAAACTGCACCAATAAAACTCGCCAAACGGACACAAGTCACAGCGAGTTATGAATTTATGCTTGTGATCCGGTCGGTATATGCCAAAACCACCTGTATGACCCTGATACAATTCATGTCAAACAATAAATCCATGATCAGAATATCAGTCTTCCATGATATTTAAGTAAAAAATTTGTCTATTAATCGGGTATATTAGAACAACCTTTAGCTGACATCAGCTGTTAACTATCAAGAAAAGATTGTTTGTATAATCGCTCGGGGACCTGATACCGTCTAGCGTGCAACGTGTCATTATTACAGAACCCCTCAATGTCCTTCTGACTGAATAGGTTTACTGCGAGATTTGTGTTACCACGTCGGTCACAATAATCATAAAAAACATCTCTAACTACAACCATTCCTCTTTTCGTTTTGAATACCCGACAATTTGCGTTATTCTAAATGAGATTGACCAGATATATTTAACAATAATGGTATCTAAGATGTCCGTACATTCAAACCTACTGAGTGGTGCAGCTTACGACCTCAACATTTTAATTCGATAAAAGCTTTTATACATCAAAACGAAGGGTTCAAGACAGTTGGTAGATCAACACTAGCCGATTCCTGAAAGCAACCTGCGATGAAATGCACCAGACCCGATAATTCATACGCACACCTCTTCGGTAACGTAAGCATGGCTTACCAGAACATCCAAACTATACCCGTATCGATTATACTAAAGTTGATCCACTTTTTTTCAGTAGACCCAAATGAATCGGTAGGAAATAGTTATTTGTACTCTTTTGACAGTCTGTTCATAGATACGTCTAACAAAAACCTACGGAGCTTAGTTTTACTGTAAATGAGTTTATACGAAATAGTATTTGGGCTATCTTATGAGCTTAGCACAAACTATTAAAAGCGAGCTTTAACGCAACTATCTTTCTGCTTCTGTCGGGACACCTCACTCTTGAACATACATGAAAGAGAAGTAGAATTTTTTGTTAGTATATTATGTTCAAACAACAATCTCATGCCATTATCGAACGGCACGCGATTGAAGTGAAGAGCAAACAACCGTCAGAACATGAATGTTGATGATAGCATATTTTCTCCATTGTTTTGCAGTACAATGGGGATAAACTGCCAGGATGAATAATCCTCAATATAGTTGCTTATACTACATGATATCTGTATAACCTGGTTACTAATTATTAAATCGGACGTTCTGATAGTGTCATTCTGTCGTATAGTTTCGATTTTGTGGGTTACAAAGACACAACTGACAACTATTAAACTGGTATGAGTCCTTAATTTATAGGAAACCGACAACTTCGTGGTTATTTACTTAGCAGTGTGGCTTGACAAACCCTTTCGCAAGGCTTCCTCACAGATTATTTAAAACAGCATAGTTACCTGACACCTCTATAGGTCTGCACACATCATCCACTGTAATCAGGCATTAAAGCAGATAGCCATTGCACATATTCATATAAACTGCGTTCAGTTACCCCTCTAGTAGGTTTTCAAAAAATAAATCACGGTCTAACTTTTTTCTGCTGGTGTTGCGTTTTGCTTGAAGTTCGGCATATTCACATCACATATTATGCGGCTGACATTAGTGTGAGAAATAGGCCCAGCAGGCCAAATACTGACTTGTGATTTGACGATAAAGGGAAAAAACCATAAACTGTTATCTATCAACTTGGACAGTATTGTCATCAGTAAATAATAACTGAACGAGCAGCAGAAGATAACTTTAACGTTCCGAAAAATATTTATTGTTTCCACAATATGACGGTTGGATTGATGTCGTTAAGCTGATATTCTGCATTATGCTTAATTACCGTGCTGAACATATGTATATTTTTAAACAACATTATCCTAAGCAATATGTTTAGTTTTCATCGTTTTGATTTTGTTGGACGTGCGATATTCTCTGAGGAAGAAAAAGTAACATGTTACTTACAGATAACTGACAGAATAACATCATATTCTGTAGGATAAAATAGCATTAGCCGCCACTTTCTATCGGGATTCAGTTACTGATTAAATGGTATCTTATGTTGGTACCGAACTAATTGGAAATCAAGTTGCAATGCCCTAACTTAAATGACTAGTCTATATAAGTTCAAGCAAAATACAGCAAATTTTACTGCCTAGCAATAAACCTAGCTTGTATTCAGATGACAACCGTAATATCGCCAGCATGTGGGCATCTTATGTTTATGGATTACAAACACAGAATACCGAGGCCACCTTTAGACTCATTATTAATGTTGCCCAGTAAAAGTAACTAAGCTTAAACAGATAATATAACCTGACTAAACCACCTGATTGCATGACTAAGCGGGTTGAACGTATGATCGATTTGTTGACTATCCTACTGAACGTAATGATTGGCATGGATATTTGTTTGTGGTACTCCGAGTTATCAAAGATAGACGAGTTTTTGTTTTCCTTTGAGTGGAAGGATGCACGTAAACTCGTGTTCTTTTATGAAACAAGGGCAAAAAGTATCATACCAAAAGAGAGGGTAACAACAATTACTCGCACTCTACTCTTTCACTACGTTGATTATCTTCTGGAAGGTTACATTGCCGTGAACCATGTTACCGGCTTGGTTTATATTTTAGTAAACAGTTGAAGAAAGGACCTCGAGTTATTTTGTTCAGTCAACAGCAGTGTGATGATTTGATAAACACACTCAATTTGATGCTATAGCAGATCTGTTTTTTTTTGGTCGCCACCAGCTGAGTAAAGTGAATTACCAAATTCGGATGCTAGATAAACGTCATAACTTCCATTTTCTCTTCTTTTAAGTTTAAATCTCATCGACAGCCTATGCATACTAGCTAAATAAAGCTTTTGTCTTTTTCTCCCTAGCGTAAACGGCACTAGGAAATGACTGGTTTTTGCAGTTAATCATGGCAATGATTTGGCTTTGTGTAGCTTGTATCTAGTTTGTATCGCATGGCCATGCTCTCTGAAAGTAAGATCCCAAGTGAGCAGTCGTGTGTTTTCGTCACTTTACTAGATTCGGTGTCCTACTACCTCTAGCCGAAACGGACTTCGTCTTTACATACTGGACAAGTTATTCAGGCAGCCATTCAGGCGCCATTCACGATAAGACGTACGCTTGCCCAAGTCTATCAGGGTCAAAACACCGTAAGTGTAATGAAAATAAATTCATGTAATTTCTCGGTAGATACAGGAAAAAACTGAACACTCATGATCACAACATCGAAGCTGTTTAGTAGATTAGAGAATCCTGCTCAAGAATATTACACAAACTGTGTACAGATGGGTTTAAACAGCAGTTTCACTCATTAAACTGATGTGGTCAGGGCAAAGTTTCAGGACTTTGTTTTACCTTTTGCAACCTATAGTACAAGTTTTTACGGACTTTGACAGGTTTCCAAATTCGGGAAGTCAAACTTGTAATCATCCCTCACGGAAACCATCAAACTAGGAAAATTTTACTGTATTTCAGTATTCCGTACGACCATGTTATCATCATTTTCATGTATACATACGAAATAATTTTTGCTGTTCTCATTCAAACTACCCCTTCTGTAGTTCGGATCTGACATGGTCTACAAATACGGGTATTGTTGTCATGGTGTTATCGCGTCCGCTATACAACACTTATATAAAACATACCTAACTCAGAACAACACCTGATGCTGATTGACCCGTATGGCAGATTGAGCCAGCATAAATACTTCCCCATTTCATGATCATTTGTCAACTCTGACCAAATTAACAACACAAGCAGTCTACTATCCCGAGAAACGAACAAGTTTTTCTGATCACTAATAATTATTTTTTGAACCGATTATCCAATTGTCTGTGCTTCCATGTTTTTGAGTGATTTATGGATTTTTATCACATATTAATGATTACTATCAAGCGAATATGGTATAATCTGTGCAAATAATACTCCAGTCTTTTCTAATGTGAGGTCAATGGCACCGTAGTCAACACGGTCATCTTGTGAAACTGCGGTCACAGTTCCATTCTCAGCTTTGGCAAAGATATACATTATCGGAGAGCCCCATTATGCACACAACTGAAATATGGTGCTTCTTTTTGTAAGAGGCTGACCAGACAGTCTATGGGGATGTGGCGGTTGCAGTCAATTACAAGTGATGTGCAGTTTACGTTAATTGACATATTGATTTTTCATGAACTGATTGTCACTTTGCAGAATGCAGTTTTCATACTTCGATAAACTTTCAGTGGGTTCTGTCGTTGTGCCATATTAGACTAGTGTTTCGTTGCAGTTGGCGGCCACCAGCGTCAGGATGTGAACTCCAGTTCCCGTCTTTGTACCATATCCATGCTATTCCCTTTGCCATTAACGTTACAGTATCTCAACCACCCGCAAAATGTCCACGTTGATGAAATTTGTGAGATTTAATTTACAGACTATATCAAGTATTTCAAGTCATACATATCTTCGAAGGAAATTTTCGTTTCCTAAATCCTTCAAGTTTGGCGGCATGGCATAATAAACATTACACATAGTGGATACTGAGAGTGAATGGAGTGCTTGCTCAACATGAAGAGAATGGAATTGGAATTGCATTCTACTCAAAAGCACTTCGTTCCAGATAAATTAAAACCTTTAGGTGAGTAGGATACTCAATTCTTGGCTTAAAACTAGACTAGAAAACTGGAGCCAAATAAGCCTTTTGGTCTGGCGACGGCCGGATTTCTTTTATCTTCATGAAGGTTGTTATTGGACCGTTACAAATACCTAGTGAGAAACTTAGCTTAGAAATGACGGAATCAAAAGCAGTCCTTATTTTGCGGCAAAAAAAATGAATCACACACTAAACCATGGGGTTTTATGTATGTTATTCTCTCAATTGACTCTGCATCAGACTGTTTGAACATGTTAACTAGGCACTTCTAAGGAGGATTTGTAAGTCTTCTGCCACTTCTACCATGGCAAAAACTGTAGATCTTGAGTTGGAACGCGTGTTCTAAATAAGTGTGAAATCACAAGATAATTAAAACAGTTAACAGTTTGGAATGCAATGTAGGAAGAGTGGTGCTGAATGTAACGTCTAAGACATTTTCATGCGATACACAGTAGCGCTTGTATCTTCTGATTTCCGGGCTCAGGATAGTTTTGGAAAGGTTCCCAAAACAAACTCACCAATTAAGTCAATAAAACACAGGTCAGGAAGAAGTGCTTTGATATCTTGCTTCATATATATATATATATATATATATATATATATATATATATATATATATATATATATATATATATATATATATATATATATTCCTACGTGTAGGAGGTAGAAATGTGAAATCGTGAGTTGATTTCTTTTTGAAGTAAAGAATCTTGTTCAATTTTTACGTGATTATTTCATCCTAATTTTAAACACATATATGCGAATGGTTACGCTTTCGTTAAATTTAACAAGTTTTCTGTAGTACATAAAATTACTGTGTGTAAACTTGCCGGTAACTGATAAACTGGGTAGCTAGAATAGAATGATAATTATTCATCCATTGTCTTGTAAGATTTCCCTTAGAGCTTGGAAATGCACATGTATCGCTTAGCGGTATTACTTATTCTGTATGTCACCGTCTTTCGCTAACTTGTCGAGTCATCCTTGGCAGTATGTTTCCGGTCTAAGAATTGCCCCAGTGAGCAGAGAACTGGTCGATACGAGTAGAATTGTACTTGTCGTGTGAGGCGATACAGCTTGCCAAAGAGAATTGGCGAAACACTAGAACTATTTAAGTGGTGAAGGAGGTTGATTAGGAGCGTGGCTGTTACTTGTGAACCAAAGTATCTGAGAGTCAGTCCATCGTTAGAAAATAACTCCTTAGCTCAACAGTCTGATATAAAATTGAAGGTTGTTATCTAGCACTTAGTAATCAACTTATCTCAACGAAATGTCTACCGTCTGTTGCTTGTCAAGCCCCCGAGTCATGTTCATGAAATGTCTTGCAAAGTAACTAAGAAGTAATTAATACTTCCAACTTCAACATCAAAAGAACAAGCATAATTTATGGTTATTGGCAACTTTCACCAATGCCAGTGTGATCAATTTGTATGTGGGTTTATTAATTCAAACAGTTTGCCAAAGTATTCGATTGGAAATAAAGGCGAACTAAATGGAGATTACAACGCTGGCTTAGACAATACAGTCACATTTTCACAGTTTACATTCAACTAACCAGTTTGTTTCTTCTTCTCACCTAACCAATTTTCAGTGGAAGTTCAGCAATTGTTTATTTCACCAGTAACGATAGAAGACGTGAACTGGATCAAGGGATCTGAGCGTTTTTTGGAGGCACACGTGGTGACGTGCTCTTGGGGGCGACTGGAAATTTGTGTGGATTGGATGTATCGAATTAAATATTGCAAAGCGTCTTCCATCGAAATGAACTAACAGCACGGACTAATCCATTCGAGTTGACATCGTTGCTTTCCATTGTAATTGTTTTATTTACATGAATGTTTCCTCATAAAATTCTATAACTTTGACAGTCAAACCTTCTTGTAAACCTTCTAAGAACAAAAGTGTTTACATAAGAACTTCATGAGTACGTAAACTGAATATCCGCGCTGAAGACGGTCATTTAGAATAAGCACTGTATAAAAAGGCTGACTAATTTGGCTATTATTGCTTAAAGGAAAAGAGGTGACACATTTTTCTAAACTGACATTTAAAATTAAATTGTCCTGATTCAATTACAGTCGGCGACAATGCACTTGTGGTCTGTGTTATTTGTTTATTCATTCGTAATCTGCATGTAAGTTTCTGGATTGCTCTGGGACATTTCTGTGGTTACAGTTTTATTGGGAAGAAAGAATCTATAGTTCCGGGATGCTTTGTAAAATTAGTTTTGCTAAGAAATCAGCTAGCGGTGGCTTGATCGGAAACCGGTATCCAGCCAATAAGATTGTCACCAAACTTGTATTGGTACCTGCATCACACCTGACTAGTTGTGAGTTGTTCAGTTCGAGGAAAGTCCGTTGGAGATCAATGGTTTGTGACAATTTTTATGTGAATGAAGCTCAGTCAATATAAAGCTTGTTCTCACTCTATCACTACGCTTGACTTACCGGAGAACGAAGGGTGTTCACCAGTCAGTCAATCCATTCATCATTTGAACGACCATACACACTCAGTTGCCTGTCGGAACCGCTCCCACAAATCGGACGCTAGGGACGGAAAACCACATGGGGTCAAGGGTAGTTCTTTATGAAGTTGATCAGACCATTAGGCGACATGGTGTGGGGTGGGGTGTATGTGGTGGTAATCCACTTGAGCTTTCTTGAAATGGGTTTAATGAAGTGTCTTGAATACTTGGACTGGCATCAGACATTTTACACACATACAAACACCCAAAAAACCTCACCTACAGGCAATCATCCATTCATTCTCACCGCCGGTAAATTGTTTACTCGAAATTGGTCCATGCATAAAAATATGAAGGAAACTTTAATACCGAGAAAATTGAACTAATGCTTCTTCTGTGCATGCAAACCACATTCAGTTGACGGTCTACATACATTCACATCTATATGCGTACATACAGCTTGATATATGGATGTATACAAATATATGAAACGAAGAGGAGGAGGTGGTGGTACGAAGGAAAATCTCCCACTTACATGCCCCACACACGCTGAACCAGGTTCGGTAAATGATTGAGTGAGTGACCGATCAACCGACGGACCGAGCAAGAAACCCAGTCAACAAACTGACAACAAATTGGATCGGGGTTGGCAAACGTGCAGGAGTCGTGACCGGCGAGCAGTTTGTAGCTCGAATGTGCGTCTAAGTGAGAGGAGAAGTTCGACAGACGACAGGGGGACGTTTGCGTCTATACTGTAGCTGTGATGCAAGCGGTGATGAAGATGATGTTGTGGGTGGAGCGTTAGTGGTTTATGTGGGTTGATAAATGAGGACAAGCATGTTGTGCGACCCGTGATTGAGTTAGCCTGTGATTACAGGCAACTTAAGTAGGGGAGGCAATGCTGCACAAGTTACTGTCGGTCTATAGTTATATTTTCTAAAATAAGGCATGGTCCAGTGAACTCAAGAGTAGTTCTTTTTCTAACCGTAGACTCCACATGATTAAATTGCGTTGTAGTGGAACATAAATAAAGAGGTGCTTGACAAAGAAATGTTCACTTGGCTATTTTCTGTTTGTTAGCTAGATGCCTGCTGAGATTGTGATCAGCCTCTGGAGAATTGTTCGGCTCTCTGCCTGTCTCTCTCTCTCGTGGCTGCTGAGAACCTACTTGAATTAGTCTGAACATCGACAGTTTCGTTCAGGACGTGAAGTAGTCAGAATAAATTAGTGTATAAAAACAGGGACATCAAATTAAAGAAGTTCACAACTCTCAAGCTGCATAAAATATAAGTGACTATGAAAAATGAAGTGGCGCGCAGTTTGAGTGACCTAATTCCATCACTGGGGTCTTAAGGAGTTTCCAAGTATTCCTTATTCATGTGTCCCGTCTTTGCATGTATACACAGAACTTACTATAGTCCACACATTTCCTTGGGTTCGCGGTGCTGATGAAAGTTATCAGCCAGTAATGAGCCAGACTGTCACATGCCTACTAGGATAGCTGCTGAGGGGTAATCGGAGTTCTAGATAGTTGCAGTTGGAGTGGCGCTCATATTTTGACAACCGCTCTTTATTCCCATACGTTTCACAGTTGCTATGCATAAGGTATTCTGTTTCAGTCTCACGCTTGGTAGAAGCAATCGGTTTTGGCCATCAAACAATAGACGGAGATTTTATCATCTCCCACCTACTTGTGAAGCTAATGTGGGGAAACTTTATGGATGCAGCTGAATATACACGAACAGCAGCGAGCGCATCTCAGACTTTCCGGATGTTTACGATTCAGGCAACCTAACTTACATATCATATTTGATGGCTAGCCTCATAGCTACTAGTTCTCAATTCGGTTATGGTCAGCAACCCCAGTAATGTGGTTCTAGTTTAGCTTTTGGATAACAATGAGTAGCTAACACCTTAGAAGTGCATCGACCGAGTTATTGATGAAAATTACTTTTACTGTATAGTGACGCTGTGTGACAAGAAAATGGATTCACAGTTAAAGAGAGAGACAAAGGGTATATCGGCAGAAATCCTTGCGGAATGTTTGAAGGCTCATAGTGCGTAGTACGACAGGTGTAGATCTGTTGTGAAAAATGGCGGAGAATTTCTGGTGACAAAAATAGAAAATCGCATATTATTTCTCAACTTTCTGATGTTGACAGACAGTTCGTCCATCTGCTTACAAGAAGAAGCGCCATGCCCACTTTTTGCTCTCAACGAAGATCGTCAGTAATGCATATTCTTGTCACGACCGGGACTAGAATTCCGATCACTCTATCATGAGGTTACCTTGCTGATTACTGCACCAGTTACCTCACATTATACAGGGCTGAATTATCATATAAAAACGCTGCGTCCTATTAACTTGTGAATATCGAATACTAATCGAAATATCACTCAATCAGTTTATTCATGGCTGTAGTTTCAACTAGGAGAGAAGAACTGATAACCGGGCCATCTGTTGAGGCTAACAGGAAAGTTACTTTATCTTGTCTTCAGAGGATCGGATAATCTGAGAATTCTTCACAGCTTGACTGTTTACGCGTGATAATTCAATCGTGCCTAGTTTGAGGATAATAGTCTAGTGATCACCACGTAAAATCTTAGTTGGGATTCAACTGCCGATAAGGATATGACTAACCGTAGTAACAGTGAAATTCGTGACCAGAGTCTATTTGGCTACGTACTTTTTTTACACTGATAGTAACAAAAGTAAGTTATATTATACACAAAGAAATAAATTGTTTTTCAGACTTCAGCAAGCGTGACGTATATGCATTTATGCTTATTATTCGAATGAGGTCTGTATTTTTTCTTCTGTTAACAAGGCAACTCTGCTGCGTCTGCTCGCATCGTTTCTTTCAGGTCAGCTAATGTGATTTGTTTAATACACAATCGAACCACACACACACGGTAACTGCCACAAGTGTACCGGTGATATACAAACAAAACCGAACAATACACGGGCCACGATACTGGTTTTAAGATTGTAATGTGTCCTCAGTAGAACTGTGAAATCTTTTGTTATACAAGTTGACCTGGACATACTCGCGAATGCTTGTGCTAGCTTTGGTAATGCACAATTGTTGTTCGAACACCGTATAATGTTATATAAATAGCAGCTCTTTGGCGTATCCGAACGGCTATGTTCACTTATCTGATGACCTGGAGACTCAACCATACATGTTAACAGATTACGTTCCTAAGCATGCATTATATTTTTTTGTTGCATAAGAAAACTGTGCTCTTCACCTTGTACAAACAGATATGGACGTTTTGCCCGCATTTACTCTGTGTATTCTGGATATCACGGTGGGGCGCCCGTGACAACCAGGTGATAGGTTATGAGGCCAAATAAATTAGAACGTTCCAAAACATTCGACTGTCCATCAAATCGCTCCTTAGTTTTCCGAGTGTCAGCTTGAAATGCAATGTATTGTTTGGTTAGCAGTGATCGAACTGATAAATGTGTAACTAATATGCTTACCATAACCATTTGCATAATCTCCGACATCAAAAATTCGAACGTAACAGAAGGCATAATTCACGAACATATACTTACCTTTATTAACCAACTGATCAAAAGACCATTATAACCGTCTTAGAAGAAATGTCGTTTACTTGCAAGTCCAAAGGGACAACCAACCCAGCACCAGCATAGTGCTGCAGTTTATGACAGACTTATGTACCATTCAAAAGTTTGTAAAATTAGCTGATAGACAGATTGCCAGCCAGTTATAGCTTATCATTGGCAATTATTTTAGTACATGATACTCATTGTTCTGTGAAAATACTGTGGTATAAACAACCGCTTACTGATGTTGTTAATGGGATGTAACTAGTAATGATCTCCTCTATTGTAGAAGACCCTACTGGATGAGTCGGGATGACAAGATCGTAAACTAATAAAGATGTCTATGTCACCTTGTCACACGTTGAAACACATATTCCGGATTATGAAGGCTAGCTATCATCAGAGCGATGCAAAATCACCTATGGCATGTATAGAATCAAGCCGGGTTGGTTGACGCTCAGGATATATGTGAACATCATTGCACATATACTCACAATCACGATAGCCATATGTAATGCAACCCAGGCAGCAATCATTCATGAAGATCAAATTGAATGTCGTATGCCGTCTACTGCAATATTTTCCAAATTATATGTCACTTTCATTCGTTATCACAACACGACCGAGAAAGAATGTACGTGTCGACCAAGCTCTTCCGGTTTATATGGTTAGCGACGAGTGGCAGTCACGATGTGTTGGCGAGGGTGGCGTGCTATGGCTTCAATAAGGAAGTTAGTTCACATACCCAAATATTCCGTTTAACTGGCAATGTGACAACAGAGTAAATGTGTTTTTGGTCTCATGGGTTTATGGAGGGAATAGAGTTTAGCCCATCGGCTATAAGGATGTATATTTGTGAACAAGATAGCCTTTGAAATTAAGTCAGGTTAAATTAACTTTACTAAACTTATCAAACATAATTAGTACTATTTGTGGGAACGAGAATTTAACAAACGAACGACTGATATTTGTAGGTTTCAAGTTACGTTGTCAGTACTGTATTCTCTGTTATCACTGTACAGTGCTAAATTTATATATTACCAAATTCAAAGATGAACCCACGAAGTAAGATATCATTCAGTGTAATCCGGGACCTATTTTGTTATGGATTGATTAACCGTTCCTAAGTACGAGCAACAGTAATTCAACATAACGTATGATTACTTCTCAACGATTACAAATATTTTATGCTTTATGGGGACACATTCAAGCGTATCACACCTAATTAGAAAAAAGTCCATTGATTTCGCTGTGTCTTGTCGGACGGAACTAAGTGGACAGTTAGAAATACTGTTTGGAAATTGATTTATACTGATACATAAAGCTGACGAGGTATTGTTTACATTTCACACTAGGAAATCATTTTGTAAATTGAATACCACGTACCTGAATAAATCTTTTTTATTCAGCCAAAAATTATGATCAGTGAGTTTCGATCAGAAACACTACAGTTTGGTTTGTTAAGTTTAAAACACTTCAGTAATACATTTTCTTCCTACATTGAGGATGTGATCTCCCGGTCACAATCTCATGAACTAGCTATGTTCTGTTTGAAGCAAGCTGGCCGAAAATTCCATCTGATAATGAAAAGCAAGATACACCCGCAAGTATTTCTTAATTATTCTTTTATTGCAAAAAACAATTATGCTGATTTATTTTTGAAGCTGAAAATAACCACCTACATTTAGACTAGTAATAAAATTGGCAAGATATCCTCGGAGTGGATGATTATTTTAAGTACACAACTCATCATTTCCTGAATGAATGAAACAAACCTTCAGGTTATATTGTGCTTGGCATTTCCATCATGACAAATAGCCCCATTGGGGGTTCAACGACAATGTAAATCACTTTAACTTCATTCAGTAATGGCCTTTGCAACATCGAACTCAGTAACATCTCTCAACATCTGCTTTACCAAGATAAACACTGCAAATACTAAATTTTTTCGTTGATCAAAGAAAAGGCAAATACGGTCTTTTACATAACTTTGGAACCAAACATAAAGACATTGCTTGCAAAATGCAGACTTTTCGAGCCACAGCAGACTGATTAGCGGACGAACCCACTGCCAATAGTACTTTTCTTGAACGGCGAATTCAAACGTGAATTCCACACTAATCTCTTTGTGACCATAGTAACTGATTTGTGCATTACCTATCGTAAATTTGTTCATTAAGGTTTAAAAATAGTTTTTAATATCTCTCACTACCTATTTTTAAGCCCCACTGGGGTGTAAGTGATCCCCTGTAGTAACCACAGTCTCTCACTAAACGAACACAAAAGTACGACAGAATTTGAATAATTTCCGGTCTGAAAGATTAAATGGTCCCACATATGTTTCAACAAATTTACCATTAGATCCCCAGTTGAAAACATGCAAACGGTCTGCTGTGAGGTTTACTGGCGGCAGCTGCCCTTTTTTGCTCCCACAAACCTATTCCAAGCTGTATTCAGTCTTGCGCCAGGATTCACCTTTGCGCTAATACAGGCCTTCTGCCAATACGCAAATTCCCTGATTATTTAACTAACCCTAATCTTAATGAGCCACCAACTAACTTTTCAAAGACTTACTGAACTTTTTAGTGTACAACAGTGTGAATATTTCTGATGTATCTTTACCACCTCGTTAGATTCACCGTCTAGTGTTTATCGTTTCAACTCAGCCAACCGGCAGTTCTGTTGTTAACGTTAATCTGCTGTTATGCTGGTGATGATGTATTCTGTGTGATAACAGAAATTCAGTCTTATAGAGTAATTAGTGCAAATTCGTTGCTCGACCTTATCATATAATCTTGCTCTGCAAGCTTTAAAATGTTGCTATATATACTAATAAGTACTAGAAGTAAAAGCAAAATCGGTGTTGTGTAAGAATAGCATTACTTCATACCACTCATACAGGTGTACATATTTGTACTGGTTGAAGTCTGTCCACGGAAGTAAGACTGTACGGCCTTTCTCGATCACCTATATCACTTCAGCGCTAAGGTTCAATCTCTCTTGCCGGATTGCCTAAATCTATAGGTTCAGTGAGTAATAATATTGTAAAAACAAATCTGCACATAAAGCTTACGACAAGAGTTAACTAGCAAATACATGGTACTTTAGATTGATGAGCTACGTATATTAATGTTTGAAACGTGTTCCTCAAGCAAAGCAACCCAGATGTATTTGATTGATAACCAAGCTTGTCTTGAGTGCAAGATGAGGACTATTACAAAAAATTTTGAAGTACACATGGATATCAGTATTAGCTATCACCAACTAATAAACTTTTCATAATAGGTACATGAAAGGAGATTTCGTGTATTTACAATGTAAGATGTCAAATCTGGTCAACTGAAAATGTGTGACATATCTTATGATGAGTTAGTTTGTTACAGTTAAACGGGTAGTATTTACGCGCATCATTTACTTGCACTATGAACACTGTGAACTGTGCATTTTGGATAGACATGGAGCCATGTACAACAAAATAAGGCATCAACTATTGCGATTACAAAAGTCCTGTAACACGCAAAAAATTCAGACTAACCACTTTGCCTTAATAAAGATATATCTTGGCCAAAGCAACAAACAAACGTTTGTCTGATTCGAAAGAAGAGGATTGTAAGATAAATCCACGTTTAGTGAATTTTCCTCAGCTACAAATATTTCACTGATCAAGGCTTTTTACGTCAAGCAAATTGAGTGAAGAATCGATTTGATTGAAACATTGAAGCCGTTATGTTTAGGTGAGTCTTACATGGGGTAAAATCATTGTCACTGATGTGTATTTTGCCTCTAAAAGGGTGGAAAGTCTCGAACAGTAGCAGATTCTTCAGAGAACTTAAACAGTTACAGTTATTGGCATCATAGTGGATATCAGCTAAGTTTTCTTTAATTAGTTCCACACAGGCATTCTGGCTGTCTTAGTTCCGATTGTGAAATAAACTTAAACAATCATTTTTATACACCGTCAATGTTCCTCAAACAGTAGCTTCTCTCACTACATCCAATATTACCGTCTCCAAAGTAACCAATCGGTAGTATAGACAATGCGACTTATGCAGCCCGAGAATCTATATTTTTGTGGAAACGGGAGGAGTTTGGATTAAAAATAACATCAGAGTTGCACGTCTTTTCTAACAGTGCACTGATTCTTCCAAACACTACCCGTATTGAGTGGCTGCTTAAGAACGGCAGCAATTAAGACATTTCTTGTGACTCAAGTATACAATATGTTGAAACTGACTCAGGATCAGATTACGAACTATGGTCCAGGTAATCTGAAATGTCGAAAACGGAGATGTCATGAATATGAGAATATAAAATATGGAGCAGACAGCCTTCGTACTGTTGGAAACAGGACTGCTAACATCCCACCACTGGCCACTATGTAGTTCATTAATGAAGAGAAAAATTCAGTAAGACAGATTACGAGTGAGTAAGAAACAATGCCAATTAATATAAAAGCTAACTATTTCCACGTTCCGAATCTATATGACGTACGGGTAAGATCGGTTGAAGTCATTTGCTGCACTAGTAATACGAACCAATAGGTTTATGGTAAGAAAAGCATTGTCTACTTAGTTGTTACGTAATACAACCAAACCTGTTATGACCTGTGTTCTTCCTTTGACCATAATAGTGATAATTCTGGGTTGCAAAACACCAAGGGGATTGTCCACTGCTAGGTCATTATCTTGCTCATATCACTTTTCTTCAGTATACTACACCATATTATCTGTGCATTATGATATTATTTATTCCAGAAAGATTGATGACAACTAAATTTGAATGTCACTTGATGAGATATAACCTCGAAAAAGTCGACTGTGAATTAATTGTACATCGATATATGTGACCGAATACACAGCGCTTGCACTTGCTTGTCAAAAATGCTGATGTTTTCTAGACTGTCAATAGATTAAATGGCTTCCGATAAACTGCTTCAGAAATGCACTCATTGGTGAACCCTAAATAAAACATTACCATTTTGCGGTCGGTAGGTACGATGAACTAATTAATTATCAAATAGTTTGTATTTATGTTCTTGATGTGTACCGTTATAATAAATCGTACACTCAAGATACATGTGCCACAAAGCTCGAGTGGTTCAATTTACTCTTAGTAAAAATGTACACGGAGTAAAAACTTATACTTCTTAACATAGCCCTTTTTTGACTAAATTAACGACCTAAAATTGGGCGTGGAGCAAACACTTCCCACAGTCAAATTTTATACTCTACATTCTTTCCTAAGACTTTCTCTTGTTTACAGATACAATCCTAGGATATTTGAAATTTGTGACACTATAACACCTTTTCCTTTTTGATGTGCTTGTGAGTGTTTGTGATCACTTTAGGTTTCTACCTTACAGGAAAGTGCCATGGCTTGGACTGTCGTTGTTCCTAATAGGGGTTTACAAAACACAAAATGTTGGTCTGAGATCCGTCAAGTTATCTTCAGAAATAAAGACTGATATAGGCAACTACTCTAATAAATCTCAAAATCAGCGTAAACTCTAAACTTCTGAAAATACTGTAGTACTAATTGAAAAGGTGGCCTGAGAAGTACTGCTCTCGGTTGTAATTGACCAAATACCGACAGTTACAAAGTATACACCAAACCAGTGAAATCAGTCCAATCACCTGATATATGACAGTGTGTCGGCAACGTGAGAACTTCATAATATTTCTCATATAATTGCAACAGCTGCCTCAATTTATCCAAAAGACTGATGGTGATAATTTATTCACTGGAAGCATGTACTAGCTCTTCCCTCCAAACTCTCCAATTTCTTCTTGATACGCTTCAAGATAACTCTGTACAAACCTTGTTAACTGAACAGTTACTGATAACAGTTTGCTAATGCAAACGACTTGAGGCTTTCCTAAGAACAGTTATATTTTGCAGCATACAATCTGAAAAATTTCATCCCAGCAAAAAGAAAGACCGCGATTTACCATGCGCTGTCTGGGAGATAAGTTTTTCAGAGACGTGATAGCCCCCATTTGCCGAAGACAACATGTTTGATCACTCAAAGAAATCCAGTGGAATAATCGCCGAGAGGTAAGTCACTCATTTCTTACAATTTCACTAAACCCGGAACATGCAAACTCGTCGGGATTTCAGGTTGAACATAAATATCAATCAAAACAGCTTTTGTTATAAAATTGAAGGTGAAATGCTTATGTAATCTTTATTGGGTGTTGTTTAAAGTTTTAAAATAAACCGTCACCTTTGACAAAGCTCGTCAGCAGTCTCCATGTGCGGCTAATCTGCACTTCTTAATTTGCTGGAAGCAGGTTGTTAGACGAATATTATATAAATAAAGGCTGTTTGCTTAGCACACTACTCAACCTGATCTCTTATACATACAATCGAAAGCTGATCCCTACGGATTAACAGAACGAATGATTGTGGTGTGGTGTAACAGCAACACTGCCAGTAACACCTTGAACGTCTACCTTGTTTTATGTATTACTTCTTAAGTGCTATACATCCACACTTACCAGGATACCTTATTTACGCAGTATCGGTATTCTGAATGCTAAATTAGCGTATAATCACTTATCTGTGTGTCTCCTCCAGTGTTATACTAGTAAGTTTAGGATGAACACCTTAGTCTACGAAACGAAGTAAACAAGCCGGAACAATCTTGAGCTCAGTAAGCATATATGTTATTCTTCAACTAGAATGTTTTGATTTTTATTCAAGTTATTTAAACAAACAACTGCACATTGGTTATTAGTTATTACTTTTGTCTGGTGTATTCCGAAGCTGGTTGAAAGAGTTCCATTCTAACTTGGCACTGGAGGGCTTATTACAACAAAATGCAGTTTGAAAGGTCGTGCTTTATAGTAAGCTTAGCTCAAGGACAGCTTGAAATAATTATCTTGCTTTTGAGTCTCGTTGATTCTCTGTGTAAAACAACAGCAAAAGTGGGTAATGTCTTTTGCTAACCTTCATCACGACTGACGCCGAATGAAAATCTGATTGTCCTTGAAGTGCAGTACGTGCAGTGTCTTATGACACTGCTTTCCTACATGCCTTGGTTGTACTTTCTTTTAAAGAAGAACATATTAACGGAATGAGTATCTATAAAATCTTGGTTGTTTCTGCTGAAAGTAAGGCATAGCAAGTGAAATAGTCTCAAGGGTGAAGCGGAAGTTTCCCAAATTGTATTTCGAAAAACTCGAAAACACGGTCAATTGGCCGAACAATTAATTTGCAGTGTTTGTTGGACTGGACAGTATAATTTACGCTCCAGTTAATCCATTGGCAATTGCGTAAAGCCTCTGACTGCCCAGACAACTACGTTATTCTACAAGCAGAATATCCTGACCCTCTAATTTTGTGAAGTCGGCAGATGTTTTTGCTCGGTTGAAGGCACTGTTCAACGAATTCTCCATCAGTCAAAATATTCCAGTTGCCAGCTTTTGGCAGTCACTGCCAAGCCTACATTTAGTATTCGCTTTTCCAGAGTGAACATAATTTTTTCCTATTCTGACAAACTTTCCATCGATAGATTCTATCACAATGTTGAGGTCAATGTTGACTCAAGTCACACTGTCGTCTGATCACTTTTATGTCAATTGTGAAGGAATAATAAATGACTTGTGATTATTGCATTATTTTTGTTTCTTTATAACTCCACCCAACACAAAAGTGCTTCAAAAACGGAAAAGTTGGAAACTTTCGATGACAATCCTGCAGTTAAAACCGTCAATTCTGTGCCACCTTAGACGGTTTAACTGTTTTCTTAAGAACAATGTTAAGGATAAATGAATAGTCGCCTTATAAATTAGACGTGTTGTGAATTCGCGTAAGGCAAGTGAGGCTCGTTAGCATTGTTCCAGCGAATAATGTGATGGAGCATTATCCACTAGTTTGTTTTGCATTAGTTATAACCTGGTCCCGTTTTGATGTTTCATCCTTTTAGAAAGCGAAAGCTGTGTGTCAAATTTTTGTGAGTAGTGTACATAATATTCCAACGATAATAAATTTCTTCCACTTCCAATTTTGCACAGCGTTATTTACTAAAACTGCGTTCTTGGACTTCTTCACTTTCCCTTGAATTTGTACGTCAACAAATGACTACACGTTCATTTTAAAGGTAGGGGCATGGTCAGCTTACACTGAATTATACGGTGCAAAGTTTAGTTTCAGTTTCTGCTTAAAAACAAAACCGTACCACCAGAATGTTAGGCAGGCACGACTTTAATTAGTACTATATTGAGATGTTTACTGGTTATTTTTAAAGATCCATTAGTGCAATTTATAATGTCATGATACATCACTTCACTACTCACCGTAGTGGTTAACACTGCTTGTTTAAAAACAAAAATATGAGTAAGCGTTATGAATAATAAGTCGTGCTTCTGGGATTGCCCACCAGCAAATCGTGACCCTAAACGTGTCCACAAGAAATTTAAATCCATATTTACGTGGTACAGTTAAAATAGTTTGTTGGGCGTTGAACATATTTGCGTTGAACGTATATCAGAGACAATAACTAAGCTGTTAAAATTAGTAAAATTCAGCTTGTAACCCACCAAATTCAAAACACATAAGGTAACCTAATCACTGGATATTACATTAAGTTGAGATAAACTTTTCAGACGTCGTCTAAAATTTTAGTGATGCTTCTCACCTGCGTAAGGAGTGTTGATTAAAAGAGTATTTGGTTTTAAGAGAGCTTTCAATCATAAGACCAAGCTTGCTTATTTTTAAGGAGCCTACAACTTTTTCCTATCTGAATCATTTTATAATAAATCGAAATAAATAAGGGTTCGTGTAATGTGTCCTCTCCAGTTTATAAAATACGGTGTATTTTCTAAAGAATCATGATGATACATTGACAACGAACGGTTGTGGTTCTTTATTCCTAAAGGGAAGCAACATTTATATAAATAAGGAACAGTCAACTTCACTTGAATACAAGATTCTCATCTCATGTTGGAAAAGCAAATATAAGGCAGCTAACTTAATTAGAAAATTTCTATCAGCTTACGTTTATCTCAGTCGGCTTAAAATCTGGAGAGACTCTGTTTTCTTCCTCGCTGGTTCCTCTGAAGTTAGACTTTTTCAGTAGTGGATTTTCGGAATTTCCAATGTTCGTTATCGTCGTAATGTTGCCTACCATAAAGGACTTTTTCGTACGTTTCGTTTTGAAGTAACATTTTTTTCTTTGAGATATTACTGAAGGCGTCGACAATGGATTAGTTTCCAGTGATGATGGAGAGGAGAAGCTAATAGCACCACTGTTTTGAACTGAAAAATCAAACTTCTCTGAGGGTGAAAAGCGGTTACTATCAAATGACCTGTAAAGTTGTGGTGAGTGGGCACACATCACTGTGCTCAAATTTTCACACCCACTTATTCTGTCAAAGCATGCCATAGGAATACTGGTTTCTTTTGGTCTTTTTTCATTATAGTCATCAGTTTTGTTAGTTGTCTGAAGTAACTGAGGTAGCTGCGGTGATTTTCGGTTTGAGCAATAATCAGATTTTGTCAGGTCAACAGGACGTGGTGTAGTCCTTTCACTTTTTTGGGAACACTCATCGCCTGAACTAAATGCATTCACTGTTAAATCACAGTTATTCGAACAGAACTCTGCTTGCTTAGTAGGCTGTAAGTTGTTGCAATTTGTACGTGAAATATTACAAACGGCAGTCTTGAAGTTTGTGTTTAAGCAACGACCTCCTAAAACTGGTGGATGAACTTGAGATGATGAATTTCCAGATGGAGAGTGCGGATGAAAATTCATGGCATTAGGGCTACCCAAGTAACCGTTGGTCGGAATGTAACATTGTGGGCCAATCATTGGGGTATTTAGCAAAAGGTTGACGTAGACATCAATAGAATACTGCAGAGAATAGGCTTTCTCTATCAAGCTCTTATAACACAGTAACATAGCTTCGTAGTTATTATAACCAGTTTTTGGGATAGGTATGCTGTGAACACACGCGTTAATTGCATTCGCAATTGTCTGTTTGTAAAATGTATCACAACTGGAAGATAACTTCAAGTATGCTTCTTTTGTACTTTCTTCATGTTTTGTTTTCAATGCAGAAATGTGTTCTTGCAAAAAGTGATCTTCAGCATATGAATGATTCAGAAACTGGTCATTAGTAAGATTAG
This sequence comes from Paragonimus heterotremus, assembly GCA_013368495.1. Lineage (NCBI taxonomy): Eukaryota > Metazoa > Platyhelminthes > Trematoda > Plagiorchiida > Troglotrematidae > Paragonimus > Paragonimus heterotremus. The sequence continues at coordinate 2,344 of LUCH01000913.1, read as the reverse complement.
CCGAATTATGATGAAAAACACCAGAGTTTAATTGCGAAAAATTGGATGATGCGACAAAACTCGCGGCTTTTGGCTCATTGGAATTGTTCACTTGTTTGTTGATACCAAATAGCGCATGGAAACTGCCGAAATTTTCAGAAGGAATCTGTTGTTTCATAAGGAGATAGTTCAGTAGATTGCTGTAAATTCTTGCTGATTCGATTGAAAAGGTTGTGTCGGGAGCGGCCTTCTCCTTAGTTTTCGAGGAGATTCTAAGTGGCGACTGTGGATTCTGTGTTCTCTTGTTAATTAAGTTTATGGGTTCACTTGGACAGGACGTGTGAACTGCAGAGGGATAGTCTTCCATTTCATCTCCTGAAACCTCAAGCTTTTGTGGTACGTTTGTCTTTCTTTTTCGTTTGGCGGATTTGTAATAGTAATTTTCCTCTAATGTGGCAAAGCTTTCATCTGCATCGTCGTTGTATTTCGGTATTCCGGGGGCCTCATGAATGGTTTCACCACGTGGCATTATACACAATAACATACAGTCTCGAATATCAGTACGACAAAAGTTTATAACACTTTCTGACAAATCAGGTGGTAATTACCACTTGCTACTCTAAAGAGGCTATTTTAAAATGGTGACATAGTATCACTGATATAACCTTGACGAATTAATCACTTAAAACAACTGCCACATAAATTCCTCCGTAAATAAATGTATAAAGAATTCTGTAACTTGTGAAACTGTAGTTAAGCCTATTTTGCGCAGAAAATGTGTCAACCGTAATCGCATTTTCATATTCAGTTAGTTATGCGGTTGACCATATAAAATGAGTCAGGTGAGATAAACTTTTATCGATTCGGCGGCTCGATGACCATTACATAGCATCCAGTCAGGGAGCCCATACTACTTGGATCCAATCGATTTGTGTTGTTTGATGTCAAGCAGGCGTCCGGTCAGAAAGCTAGTCATTGTGTGTGTGTAATATCGCTCTGGCATATTGACGTAAATAGTAATAACAGAGGAAGATCACTATCCTGTCTCAAGCAAGCAGGAGTCTTGCATTACTTCCGCAACTAAAGACCTCTATAAGGAGGTTGTTCCACTGGTTAATAACTTTGTAACGGAATAGCTGTTGCCTAAGGATGGTCCGTGGAGGGAACCTGTCAGGCTTCGTGACATGTCCACGTCGAACGTCATCATTCGCTCAGATCAGGAACAGTTGTACCAACCTTGCCCTACGAAAACGTCCGTGAGAAATAAATTATCGTCAAAATGGTACTGGACATAGCTCAAGAATTCTAAGTCGGGACTCGCGTGTGAAATATCTTTAGCCCTTGACTAGTTTGTTAGTCGCACGCTGGGCCCAGTGAACAATAGGTGTATTTCTTCGAGCCGGTGTTCGCGACTCTCTTGGCATTGACAAGTAACGGTCTTGTAATAGGTCCGAAAAGCGTTTGAAATACTGTTTTTTTCTATATGTCGGAAGTGCGTCTAATTATCCTTAGGGCAGGAAATCCTCTTTTTCGCGGCCATCTAATGATAATTCACCAAACGGCAAGCTAAACCGGACCCGAATGTTTAGGTCTTTCTTCAGATGGATTTTCGTGATGTCTGCAATGTCAAACGTACTATGAATCACGGAGGAACTGCCAGAATCTCAACCAACTGAAATTTGTCCGCATATAGTTCTGTTTGGTGGGAGGTCGCGATCGTCTGAATACGACTTAATCGCATCAAGATAAACCCGTGGGGCATTGGGGTCGCTGGCATTCCGGAGTTTTGGGTCACCAGCGCACAAAGAGTGTTGCTTGGATCATTTTTCGAAAGGTCGCTCATGTAAATAAGTAACAGAGGAGGATCAAACACTGATCCTGAAAGAGACCCCGCAGACGTCAGCTAGAGAGAGGGAGGTTCTGACCCAGTTGTGGTTCTGAAATTTTTTTATTCAAAAAGGCGGCAGCCAACAGAAGAACGTTTCCTTGGATGCCGTGAGTATCTAGCTTATGCCCGGGGGAATAGTAAGGAACACGGTCAAAATCCTCGACTAATTTCAAGAAGCTGGCGCCTGAACTAAGGTCTTTGTCATTTGCCTCCATCAAACTATCCGTGTCGAGAAGCACATTTGTAGACTGCCGAATAGTACTCCCCTACTAACTCGGCCACGACTAGGAGGTCCGAAGAATTCTTCCTGTCAGGCGGTTGCAGATGAAAAGCTGAAAACTATTCCTTTCTCACTCGATGGATACACCTGGATAAAACGTTTTGTTCAGGCAGGCTTTTTTCGAGCAGGTCCTTACACGAGTTAAGTGGCTGCGTGTAATTGGCAGAACGTGAATATCTCCGTTACCTTTTAGTTAA